>PVLC010004624.1:0-14684 GCA_004027655.1 Graphiurus murinus | reverse complement strand
AATGACGCTGAGATTATCATTTCCTAAAGAGGCACTCCTACAGGAAATTGTGCTGCAAGAGAGGAAAAGTATGTGTTTCCCTGAAGGAAGTGCTTGTAGAAAGCTGAATCTGGGAAACAAATCATGGTGGATATATAAATAGACTTCTGGCTCTTTGCATTTGAGTGGTGAGATAGTACCTTTGGTCCCAAGGAAAGCAATTTCTTTTGGACTTAATCCTTACAGCATGTGAAAGATTCAGCTTTAATTTTAAAACCAGCATCTTCGTTCTTCCCATAACCCACTTTTCCTAAAACACCTGACCACAGGCACATAGAAGAAAACCACCAACATCAGGAAACTTACAAATGGGAAAATTGAATTCCACTTTGAAAAGGAGTATTAAGAATCTCCATGGATTTAAGCCTAAGTACTATTGCTAAGTAAACTTGGGTAGGTATTTGTTCCTTACAAAAAGAATTGACTTCCTATGTTAAAACTTGCTTGTATTAGAAATCATGTTTTTTTTCCCCATGCACTTAACAACATATTGACAATAAAATTTTTAGTAACAATTAGGAAATGTTATTGGGAGCAAAAACTGAAGTGAAGATTTTTAGTTGTTAGCATTAGGTCACATAAATATTTTCCTTTATAGCATTATTTAATAGCAAATTTATATACTTATGTGCAAATATGAATGTATCGCCATGACTTTCACTATTATGTTCACTTATAATACACAAATAAAATAATGTTATCAAAAATAAATGTATACACTTTGAATACAGTGAAATGGAAATAGATTATCCCCTGCCTTTTTGCTTCAGAGAACAAAATGTGGTCTCAGTGACACTCCCCAGCTCTCCACAGTACCATATAAAGTGACTGAGAGTGGGGGAATGCTTCATGAGATATACTGGCAGTAATGTCAATGTCAGGCGCCAGCACTAAAACCCTTCCTGGTACTCCATATTTTAAAGAGGTCCTATACCTGCCTGACTCTGGATGTCTTACTCAAGGACTTAGTAAATCCATCCTTTCTGTTCCAGGTTGTTATGAAGCAAAGCGGGGAGGAGAGTTACATGGAATGCCTGATGTGTACATGTCCCACAGGGCTGTCCTGAGCTCCCTCTGGATCAAAGTTGTACATGAGTAGATGGGTCAGCTCTCAAGGAAGCTGTTTATGTCCATCTCACTCTCTCCTAGTCGGCCACATTATCTTCTCATCTGTGGTCCCTGATACTTTTGCCATGCCTACATAGGTGAGTCCACCACCACCTGCTCAGAGCCCTTTGAGGACTTCTCATCACCCCATGTTATCACTGTAATCTGCAAACCCCTGCAAGGTCAGGGTCCTGGCCACCTCCTGAACTTACCTCCTGCAGCTGTAGAGAGTCACATGAGCCACATGAGGTTTGGAGCCAGCTAAGCAAAACTTTGCCTTAGTATCTGTATGCTTGCTGCTTCTACTGTCTAAAACACACTAGCTATCACCCTCACTTTCCTTACTGCATTTAAGTGTTTGCTCAAATAATCCTTCCTCCATGTACTCCTCACCTTTCTACTCCCAGTTACCACTCTGTCTCCTTCCCCTGCTTTATTCTTGTCCACAGTATTTCTCACAGCTATCTTTGATATCAGGTTACATGTATTCATCTTTATTGCTTGTCTTCTTCATCAAAATCAAAGTTCCCTAAGGGCAGATGTCTGTAGAGAATACTATGCAACCTCAGTCCCTGGAACATAGAGGCATAGTAAACATTTGTTTAATGAATTCATTTACTTTAGTGAACATGAACATGAACATTTGACCCTCTGGAACTTTTTTGTCCTTTTTCTTTATATAGTTGAACACAAATAAAATTGTAAAATAAGTATTTCTTATTCACTACCAGAAATTGTGAGGATATAAATTTTAGATCCTGAGCATTCAATAGAGATCATCTGGCCCACTAGTTTATATATATGCTTTTACCGTATTGTCTGGTACACTACTGAGAAGACTCCTATGCATATTCCCATATTTGAGAACTCTTCCCCACCATATAATATCCATTCTCACACATTATTACTGTAAGAAAAGCATTGTGATGATTTTTAATCATTGCAACTAATAATACTCTCTTAGTCTAGTTCCTTCAAAGAGACTCAAAGAAAGGATTGGGGAGCACAGGGCTTAATAGGGGAGTAGTCTTTGGCTAAAACCTATAAGAGAATGATGAGAAGCACACAGGGAAAGAGAAGGTTCCACAAGGATGTGCTGTTAGGTGGTGAAGTCTATCCTCAGCCTGAGCCACAGGGCTCACATGGCAAAGCCCTTCAAGGGGCTCAGGCTTAAGTTACCCTATTAGACAGTCATTGGCTGCCCTAGTATTGGGACGTGATAAGTGGGTAGCTTTCTGGGCATCTCTCCTTGTTCTGCTAGCCCAGGTAAATCATTGGAGAGAGAGACACACAAACAGGGGGAAACCCTCCTATCCACGGGACAGGAACTTTGGCTGGTTAAGGGGATCTGAATGTGCTGTACCTGTAGCCTCTATCACAGATGGCTTCTCAGTAATGGTTGCTCACTCTAGGTTATAGCAGTAGTCTTCAGACTTCAGTATACATCAGAACTACTTAAAGGGTGACTTAAAATACATACATATTGCTGGCTGCACTCCAGGAATTTCTGACATAGTAGATCTGGGAAGGTGATCAAGGATTCATTCTAACAAGTTCCTAGGTACAACTGATATGGTAAGGAGTTGGGGACCAACTTTGAGAACCACTGGATTGTAGCAAACTGAAGATTTCCTTGAAGACATTCTCCAATGCAGGAGACACAAATATCACTGTAAAAGATATTGGAAGTATTATAAATATTTACTGAAATTTTCTTGAAGAAGGGACAAGATGTATGTGCACAACATCATACTTAGCAAACTTCCCAAAGAAAAGTTCATAGATGTTTCTCCTCTCTTCAGAACTTTACTCCTCATTGTAATGAGCACATCTCTTCCCAGGTTATGAAGCATTCTCTGCATGGTAGCTATAAAGTAGGTTACCTCTCTATCTCCTATTCCAGAAAGAGTTGTAGCATGCCAGGTAAAGATGTATTACCACAAATATGACCATACTTTCATTTACAGAGAAACAAGGCAATTGCAAGTTTTTATTCTATAGATATTAGGAACAAATTATTTGTGACCCATCTCACAATATGGAAATAATACAGATAGAATTCCAGCCTTTGTTTAATAGAAGATGATTAAGGGGTACCGAGGGAAGTAAGGCTTTTAATATTTTACTGCACAGACCTTATCTGGAAAACTAGTTTACTACTTCCTTCATTTTAATTTCTCTAGATCTTGATAAAAGGATGGTTTAGAAGTGTGTGTGTGTGTGTGTGTGTGTGTGTGTGTGTGCGTGTGTGTGCGTGTGTGTGTGTTGGAAAGGGGAGATTTTGAAAATTATGCTAAAAATAGAGAAATGAGAAAAATTTTCTAATCCCATTAAGAATTAGAAAAAACAAGGTATCCAAACTAGGTAATTTTTATTGGAAAAGTCTAGCAAATAATGATCATCTTATTGAAAGATTAGCTGCAGATCTTATCAGAAGATTCATTATTAGATCATTTTCTCTCTTGGTTCTTAAGAAACTTTTCTTTAGGAGTTTTTACTTGATAAGATATCATCTAAAATAAACTCAGGTTTCATCTGCCAGTCTTTCTGTTTGGTTCGTGGAATGCTGCCCTTGAGGTATTTACAAGATAATGTTTTGCCAGTGGAAAGGGATAAAGGAAGGAATAGTAGGTATTCATTGTTGCCAGAATGGGCTGGTACTCATTTGCCTTAGCTTCCGATCACTGTTTAACAAGGTCAACAAAACTTCTAAATCAGAGATTAGCAATCCTGATAGGCCCAGACTGGGGCCATCTATAAGGGAAGGCCAAATGGCAGAAGGAACACAGAGTGGAGACCACTGAGGTGCCCTAGAGAGTTCATCTTCCTCTTCAAGGGGCAACTCAGAGTTGGGCCCTGGGGTTGAAAGAGAAGCTGGAAATCAGGATTTCATTGCAACATTTTATAATGGAGACACCACTTTGCATTATCAATATTAAGTAGTGCTCTACCTATTTCTCTTTTCCTATCCAATCCCCCAACCAAACTCCATCCCCTATCCTTTTGCTGCTACTCAAGTAGTTCACTGCCTCCTAGGGAATATTATCACTAACTCTGAACCATTCATTTGAATTTGTACTGTTTTATGAGTTCTGTTTTTATTTGAACTTTGAAATCACTATTAAAATGTCTCTGTATCCCAATGAGGTAGCAGGTTTGTAAACTTTCAGCACAGTATCCAATCTCATATGTTTTTTTGGCTCCCTGGAATGGCTCAGGACTTATATGAACAGAGTAGGATTACTGGCCTGCACTTAGGTATACTTACTGTATTTACTGTGAGGCATAGACTTTTATATCTTCCTTCTCCTCAGTCCTTATCAAGGCACTATAAGCAAGACACACAATGAACATGAGGAATCTGAAGTGTAAGCCTGCTAACTGAACAAGGTGGTCCAGCCACAAGGGGTAGAGCTAGCACTGGAGAGTGACTTTGGCTTTGTTGGACTTTCAGTAAAAAGCCTACAATTATTTTGCTTGGAAAGTAGTGATTTTCAAAATAGTTTATACGGATTGATAGAAACTCATCTTGTGACCTTTAGGATATACAATTTGTTAAAGGGGCAATACTAACAGAGAAACTGGTAGATAAGATCTGATAAGACATATAACTTATCTCCTTTAAGCCACAAGCAACTTTGTACAAACAGGTTCAGCTGTATTTTGTAGCCAAATAAAGCATATTGTGCTGTGTCAGGAAGAGCTGCAAAGCAGTATGTATCTCACATTGTATATTACATGCATGTTGATTTTTCTCCCATAATTTGTTGTAGGGTGTTACTCAAACCTCCAAAAGCAAAATGTTGTAAGGAAGGAAAACTACCAGTTTCCTCTGTAGAGGAAAAGGGAGTTTAGGATAATATAAAACCTAGTCTAAATATGCAACCCTTAACTTGTAAAGAAATGTTGGTCATATAAAAATAGGAATATATTGGTTCTTTTCTTATATTTATTAGAACTATCAATTATATGCTGCCCTTACAAAAAAGGATGTTGAATAAAACATTTTAATATTCAGTCTCTGAATCAATCTCAGAGAAAGACACAGTCTTTTACCTGGGATGGCAGGTTCCCTGCTGGGCCCTTAGCTAATGCAGGCTTCACATTTCCCTAGAGTTAAATTTGAGGAGCTGGCTTTAGAGGATCCTTTCAGTTTATTCTTCTTACACCCTTGGAGTTATAGTTTGGATCTTGAATGTCCCCCAAACACCCATGTGTTCAAGGATTAGTCCCCAGCTGGTGTCACTTTTGGGAGCTAGTGGAACTTTTAGGAGGTGAGGCCTAGTGGAGGGAAGTTAGGTCCTTGGGGACATGCCCTTGAAGGAGATATTGGGACCCTGACTCCACCTCTTCCTCTCTTTTACTTCCTGGCCACTGTGAAGTGAGCAGCTTTGCTTCACTACAGCTTCTTACCATGACGCACTACCTTACCACAGGCCTAAAATAAACAGACCAATAGACCATGGACCAAAACCTCTAAGACTGTGAACCAAAATAAACCTTTCCTCCTTATAAGTTGATATCTCAGTCATTTCATCACAGTGACAGAAAGCTGACTGACATACTTGGGTTTTCCTACCTCTGGATCTTCAGAAATCTCATAATTTTTTCAATGAACCATTAATAAAATGCCTCCCACATCACTTTCAGTCATAAGATTTATCTAGAAATGTATGTAATTCATATGTCAACTACAGTAGAATAATACACACAATGAAGTTTTACTCAGCCACAAAGAAGAATAAAATTACATCATTTTCAGGAAAATGGATGAAACTAGAGAATATTATGCTAAGTGAGGTCAGCCAGTTGCAGAAAGTCAAAGGGTCATATGTTTTCTCTCATATGTGGAAGCTGGAGAGGAAAATAGGAAACATAAGGAACCTTAAATAATATACAGAGACTTATAGAGTAGTGGAAGGGGATTGGGGAGGAAGTTAGGGAAGGGAAGAGAGAGGCTCAAGGAATAAAACAGTTCCTAATACTATGACCATGTGTGAAAGTATTACTACCAATTTCACTAACATGCTTGGGGAAGGAAGAGGGAGTGGGGTATAAATACACCAAGAGTTGTGTACATGTATGTTTTCATCACATTGAACTTACTATGATATAAAATTGCAATGCATTAATAAAATGGTTTTAAAAAAAATGATAACTTTTATTTTCCCTCAGCAATGGCCCCCTTCAAGTTCAAAGTCTACCATGGTTGGCAGAGACGGAATTATTGGCTTCTGTTCAGTTTCCTCTTCTCCATTTGTCCCACAACTGTCAGCCTGGTTACCTATCAGGAGAGGAATACAATCATGATGGGAGTGAGGGTCAGGAAAAGCCCCACTCACTGGCACTGGGCGATCTGGTAGAGACCCTTGCTGGGCTTGGAGACTGCTGCAAGTTGACCCTTTCACAGTGTGACTTCTGACCTCTTTGAAAATCTCCTGCTCAGAAGTCAGATTGCAGGTCCCTTGGCTCAGACAGTACCTCTCCTGTACCTGACCTGTTAGCACTTCCTCAGTCCTTTCTGAACCTGTAGGTATGATGAGCCTCCACTCTTAGTGGAGCTTCATCTTCTTGAAGTCTCTCTTATTAAGCTTGAGGACAAAAAGAAGCAGCTCTTACCCACATCCAAGGCCAGGTGTTGTTACAGTAAATGCCACCACACTCCCACAACTTTATACCCATGAGGTAGGTATTGACAGTTACAAAACTCATTTTCACCACTGCCTTAAAAGTCCTACAAATGTTGTCTAGAATCATAGCCACCTGTTATTTTGTGTTTTACCTTTGGACCTTAACCCAAACAGAGGTGGAAGTAACCATTTGCCTGTAGCACATGCAAATCCTATTTTGTACACAGGCATCTAGCAGTGGTCCATCCAAGTATTTATCTGAGGAGTATCAATTGTATATAGAATTGTTTGAATTATGTCTCCTATTTCCCTCCAGTTCCCCCATAATCTCCATCCTTTAGTCTCACATTATGCTGTTAAATATTCCTCACATTCTTTTCTCCCTTTTGGAAAGGAGGCATTATGACCACATTAGGAGACATCATTTGGCATCTACTTGCCATTTGCCATGTAAAAAACTAATTACTAAACTAAGGAATATTTTAAGCTTTATGTCACTTCCCATGGTGACATTGTTCAGGTTAGGAATGCAGCTCTTCATCCTCTCCTATATAACTATTCTTCCCAAATTCAAAAGATCCCTTGAGATGTGCCATACACTGGGCTAAATGCCTCCAAAAGCAGAGAGCTATGGTTCTGCTGTAGTTTCCGTTTAATCTCCTGGTTTTGCCGGAAGCCATGAAGTCAACCTCAGAACAGAGCCTCTCTCTAGTCCCTGGTCTCCAAATGAAAACCATGTGCTTGTGTGGGAGTTCTTTATTTTCCTTTTTAAAGTTCTTCTCCATTATTTAATGTAACTATTTAGTAATGGATAGATCTTAAATAATAGGGTTCACTTTGGCTGTTATCAATTAAGTCACAGTAACACAACGACTTGTTCTTAGAGGCAGATTTGACTCCTGGCATATTTAAATCTGATTGTAACACCCTGGAGAAGGTAGAAACTCTTTGAATGTTTACAAATAATACTGCACATAAAACACATGAAAATAATATATATATATATATATATATTATACTTGCACAGCTCCTACCCACTCCTCTTCTTCTCCCATACAGGCAATTCATTAGTCTAAATTCATATTGTGAGTAGTGTTCCTCTGACTCTGGTTTAGTGGTAGAAAAATGTAATTCACACTGAAATTGTATCACATCCCAAAGTCTAGATGTAAATCATAGCTCTGCACAATGACTGACTTGGGGTATCTCTGTCTTTCACTTGGCAGAAACTAAGTTTTTTGACCTTAGTTGCAAAATAATTGCAAGATTGTGACCTGGATTATACAAAGAATACTTTTAATTCTACTGAAATTATATACTTGTATACATTTTTAGACTTTTATTGGGGCACTGTAATTGTACATCATAGTGAGATTCAAAGTGATACATAAATACTACAATGACACAGCACTTGGTGTATCTCCCTCTGTATCCCACCCCACTGGCTCCTCCTCCCCATACATTTTAGTGAGATTGTTAACGATACCTTCATGTATGGATATAGCCCTATTGAATTATTCAAAATTATATTATTTTAAAAATAAAATGTCTCATTTGCTTTTAAAAAGTTACCAATTTAGAACTGGTAGGTCATTCTTGAGTATTATTCATTCCAGTTATGTAGGAAAGGATGAATGGCTTATGGCCAGTGCAGTAAACACAGCACAGCAGAGGTGTTGATGTGGAGGTGAGAGTGGGACTTTCTGTGACTGTGACCTAATCTCTACAATTATAGAACATCTAGTCTGCCTTTGCTGCCTTCTTCTATTTTATTTTTATTTTTATTTTTTTTTTGTAGTGGGGATAGAACTTAGGGACATTCTACCTCCAAGCTGTACCCAGCCCTTTTCATTTATTTTGAAAGAGGGTCTTCCTAAGTTGCTGAGGGTCTCACTAAGTTGCTAAGGCTGTCCTTGAACTTGTGATCCTGCTATCTCAGCCTCCCAAGTACTGGGATTATAGATGTGCACCACCAGGCCTTTCTTGTCTTCCTAAGGTCCCTCCTCCTGTTCTCTGTTTGTCTTCTCTCCTTCCCTTCAGGATAGGAGGATCTTTGAATGTAGGATAAAATGAATGTCATCCATTAACATACTTTACCAATAAAGTCTCTTTATTTCTCCCAAACGCACAAACTCAGCTCTCATGTACCAGCAAGGGTACACTCACTAGGAAAGCAAAAAACGAAAGTAATGTACAGTTGGGTATAATTGATTTTCCGCTGAATTTGTGTATATATATATATGTGAATTTGTGTATATATATATATATATATATGAATTTGAATATGAATATATATGAATTCTTATTCATATACACATGAATAAGAATATGGATATATACATTCATATATATATGAATGAGAATATGAATATGTGAGTGTATGGCCAACTCTCAGTTCTACCTCTAGCAGCTCAAACTCAACATGTCTAAAACTAAGTTTATCTTTGTCCCTTCTCCCATGCTTTATCTCTCAATAGATGGATGCAGCATTCTTTCAAGCATACAAGCTACAAAAGAGATAGCCCAAACTTCTCCCTGTCCTTACCACCATGTTCAGTCATCAAGTCCTCATTCCACCTCCTTACTCTTTCTTTTGTCTGATTCCTTTTTGCTTCTTCCAGATGTGTCCTTGGACACCTTCAGGTTCACCTCCTACCATATGCTTATTAGGCTATTCCCAGCCCCTGTACCCCCAATTCTGCATCAACTAAGTGATTCTTCACACTCCTCTGTGTTTGTCTGCCCTCCTCCACTTCCTCTGGGACCCTTGTTTTATTCTTTTTTTCTGTGGCACTCTCAGTGTGCATCAGTAAAGTAAGGATTGGACTTTACAGCACAGGTTATTGACTTACCTGTCTTCCTCATTGGCTGGTGTTATGAGATCAGAAATGCTTTCCTATTCATCTGCCTGTCATTAGTGCTGGGCAGGGAATAGTTGTTTATTACATGTTAGTTGAATGTATTGTCTGGACTTGGGCATTATAAAAGATAAACTTATAAACTCAACTGATGAACTGGGTAGGGACATGTCCCTGATTTTAGCATATTGTTTGGTCTTGATTGGCCCTCAATGAATCCTTGTGGAATTTTATTGAGTTCTGAAGCAGAGAGACTTCTCAGCCCTTCCTAATTCCAAAGGGCTGGCAGAATGTCAGAATATTAGCAACAAAGAACATTCGACTTGGGTTTCCTGGGTCCTATTATACATACTGTGACCAAGCAGTGATAAGTCAGGGAACCCAAATGGCTGATTAGCATTTTACCACTAAAACTATAATCTCTCTAGAAGCACTAAACCATGACTTCAAAACCTTAACTCATTCAAAGTCTACTGTAATTGCTATAAATTGAATTAATCAATCAATAGGTATCTATTAAATGCATTTAGTTAAGAAAATAAAATAATAAGACTTATTAATGTTTAAGCAAACTAAGTCTTAGATATGATATATGAGCACAAAAAAGCTAATCCATAAATATTGGTAGGTTAATTGGCTCATAATTTTAAAAAATAATCTTGAATATTACATTTATTAAATATGCAAATGTAGATAGGGAAAAACATAGGTGAGTATTATTACATATATTAGAGAAATTATGTGCATAACAACCAATGGAGACCACTTGACGATATCAAAACTTCCATCTATGTATTTAATACAGCCAAATATATAAAGGTAAATACTATATTCTAAAGACTATAAGACATTAGTTGTATGCAACACTTTTTTATAAGTATCACTAAAAATTAAAGAAAAATACTAGCACTTAAGCTATGATATGCCATCAGTTGTAAAATGTGTCTTGATTTTAAAGATGTTAAAATGTGGAGGGAAAACCTGCCTGTTGGAATAAAGGAGGTATAGTAGCAAACTACTACAATATGAAAAACGATACAACAGAAAAATATCATGTACTCACCTCTAACAGGAATATAATTTGGTACAATCTTTCTGAGTGTAATTTACATGAATGTAAGTTACATATCCAGATTTTTATAACATGATTCCCTTTGACCCAGAAATTTCACTTCTTGAAATATATACTAAGGAAATAATTAAGAATGTGCAGAAAGACTAAGCTGCATATTTTTCTTTATCATAATATTTATAAAACCGAAATATTGGAAGCTATTTAAATGCACAGAAATCAGAGATTAGTTGAATAAATAATAGCATATCCATATCAGGGCACCATCATTAGTATTTAAATATGATGCTAAAGATGAAGAGTACTTGGCATGAAAAGATCTTCACTGTGTGTTTTGATTTCCAGATTTTTTTTCCAAGAAAATATCTGTAGATATAGTTATAGATATATGACAGTGAATGTACAGAGAAAAAAAATCTAAAACTAAATTTATATTAGAAATGGTTTCTGAGAGTGATGTCATAATACAGTTTTACTTTCTTCTTTTTTCATTCATATGTTTTAATTTAAAAATATAATTTAGCTGGGTATAGTGGTACAAGTCTGTAATCCCAGTACTTCAGAGGCTGAGACAGAAGGATCTCAGGTTTGAGGCCAGCCTCAGCAACACAGTGAGGCCCTCAGTAACTTTTGAGACACTATTTCAAAATTTAAAATGAAATAATAAAATAGTGCTGGGGGTGTAGCTCAGAGATAGAGTGCCCCCTAGTACCACACATGTACACATGTACACACACACTTGTGTATGATCTATCATAATAGCACAATCAATATTGAAAACGATTTTATTTAAGGCAAAAGCTATACCTTTAATAGATTTAGAAAATTATTTGATGCAGTAAGGGGAGAATACAAATGAAAATGTTTGAAATAAAAATAGAAAATATGCTCTTATTGGTCATTTATATAAAAATATATTTCATGCAAAGCAGTGAGCATTGTAGTGTGAAACCTAGTTTATCTCATCATATTGCTGCTTTAACAACAAGGCAGGTCCCTCTGCAACACAACAAAATCTTGTGAAAATTTTCAGGAACAATTTTTAAGAAATAGTCTGGCACTTAAAAATGAACAAGTATGGAGCCGGGCGTGGTGGCGCACACTTGTAATCCCAGCATTCGGGCGGCTGAGACCGGAGGATCCGGGTTCGAGGCCAGCCTCAGCTACCTAGTGAGGCACTCCACAACTTAGTGAGACTTGGTTTCAAAATAAAGAATAAAAAACAGGGCTGGGGGTGTAGCTCGGAGGTAGAATGCCCCTGAGTTCAATCCCCAGTACCGCAAAAAAAAAAAAAAAAAAAAAAAAAAAAGAACAAGTATGCAGTGTAAACTGACCTTGCATGTCACATTTTAACATCTGTTTTTTTATGCTGTGATACTTATTTGAGATTTGGTATTATTAAGTAATGAGGAAAATATCTTCCTGTTACCATAGGTAACAGGGCAGTAACTTGAGGCTGGCGGATTGGTATGCTTTGTCTATATAATGCAATTCAAATTAAGTCATAATATTTTGGCTATAGCTTTCATCTGCCAAGCATTTATACATTTTTTCCTCTGATAAATGAACTGTTAGGCTTCCTGACCAGCTAATAATAGTCCAATAAAAAGGGACAGAAACAGCTTTTGACCTTCCCTTTAAAATTGCTATCAGCAGTTTGGATATTTGAGGTATACAAGTGAACATTTTAAATAACTCTGCAGTGGCATTTTTTTTTCAATGAAAGAACTTTGAGTATTTTAAAGAATACTTATTGAAATGGATTCTGTGTACTTCTGTGCAAGCCAGTGTCTACACTATTTGCCAGAACTCTGTGAACAAGTTCTTAAAATATCCTAGGCTATAAAAATATTAATTTTTAGTCTTTCTTCCCAAAGACCATGTAATGTAGAATGAGAATAACAGGTATGAAATTAGCCCACTTTGAAAAGGTAACTGGATATAGTTCCCTTAGCTTAATAAGACCAAATTGGAGATTTCCTATCAGCATTCCTTAAATGCAAATTTCATTATGTTATTGTATGTTAAAACCTTTTAGTGTCTCTTCATTGTCTTTATGATAAGGATCAATGCCCCTGTCACATAGCTTACAAAGTCAAATGTGATCTGGCACCAGCCAACCACCCTACGCTCTTCTTTCCCTGTTGAACCCTTTCTACCCTTCAGAGTATCTGCTGTACCCAACTTCCTGGCATACGGGACTTTATACATGCCATTCTTTTGGAAACTGTCTAGCCATTTTCCCTCATCCCTCTTCCTTAGTCATCTGTAGTTCAATCTATTTCTCATTCTGTCCCAGGCCTTTTGTTTCACCTCTTATTTACTATTACATTAGTCCTGCCGTATCCCAGGCTTAACTTTCTGCAGTTTTAGTTACTCATGGTCAACCACAGTCTGAAAATACTAAATGGAAAATTCCAGAAATAAACACTCCGTAAGTTTTAAATTATGTGCAAATTTTCTAAGTAGTGTCATGAAATCTCATGCTATACTGCTCTAGCCCATCTGGTTTGTGAATCATCCCTTTGTCTAGTGTACTCACGATCTACCCACTATGTGCCCATTAGTTGCTTAATAGGAACAAATATAGTGTGTGTGTGTGTGTGTGTGTGTGTGTGTGTGTGTGTTTAAAAATATAATCTAGCTGGATATACGCACATGCATATATATGGATAGTACAAGCCATATGTGTGTGTGTGCATACACAGATACATACATATATGTAATATAATATAATATAATATAATATAATATAATATAATATAATATAATATAATATCCTGATAGTACTATTAAATATAACCTAACCATATATACAACCATTTATTTATGGCATGGTGCTCTCTATGTTTTTACGCATCCCTGGGAATCTTGCTGATATGGGGGGTACTGTATTCTTTTTCTACCACTCCAGTTGTTTGGTGTGCATTAGTCAGATTCTCCGTTACCTTGTTTGTGACCAAATTCAAGGACTTCCAGTTCTGCCTATTCTTCCCATTTTGGCTCCTTTGGCCAGCATTGGAAAGCCACATGCCTCAGAGGGCCTCAAAATGCACAGAACCTCTACAAGCCACTGACTCAAGAATGGCAAAGTTGAAAACTGAATCAGGCAAAGGAGCATCAAATCCCACAACAGAAGACTCGAAATTTGAACAGTGAGTCAGCACAGAAGGTGAATTGTGCTAACGGTGATAACCTGATGGGTGAGACAAGATTGAAGGCAATAAAGTGGGATGAAACAGAGAATCAATGAAGGAATCACTTCCACTGACAATATTTACATACATGAGAATACCAATGCCAATTTCACAATCTTGTGTGCTAAGTGAGGGTGGGGTTGGGGAGGGAGCCAGGGGAAAGTCCACCAAGTGCTCTGTGTATGTATGTCA
Organism: Graphiurus murinus; assembly: GCA_004027655.1. Classification (NCBI taxonomy): domain Eukaryota; kingdom Metazoa; phylum Chordata; class Mammalia; order Rodentia; family Gliridae; genus Graphiurus; species Graphiurus murinus. Next base: position 589 of record PVLC010004624.1, on the reverse strand, counting down.
CCATCACTATGAGCTGAATTATGACATGAGACAACAATGCACCAATAAAAGTAAACAATAAAGTTGGATGGAATGGGAAGATATACAGGACTAGAAACACTCAGAGGAAATGTCCTGGATGGCATTCACATTCAGTTCCAATGTGACAATCATAAACTTAGCTTCTAATCCCCTCACTGAGATGTGTGACCTTGGGTGAGTCACAGACTCTTGGAGCCTGAGTATTCTTTTCCATTAACTGAGGCACTTGGGTTAGGTTATTGTTTGTCAAAGTGGATACACAAATATCCAGAAGCACAAAGGGATATGACAAGGTTTTACAAAACCATGGAGAAAAACATCACTTCTTGGATGTGCATTAATTTTATATAATAGAACAACTTTAACATCATTTTTTTTTTTTTTTTTTTTTTTTGCGGTACTGGGGATTGAACTCAGGGGCATTCTACCTCCGAGCTATACCCCCAGCCCTATTTTTTATTCTTTATTTTGAAACCGGGTCTCACTAAGTTGTGGAGTGCCTCACTAGGTAGCTGAGGCTGGCCGCGAACCTGGATCCTCCGGTCTCAGCCTCCCGAATGCTGGGATT
>PVLC010004623.1:9257-83488 GCA_004027655.1 Graphiurus murinus | reverse complement strand
CCCCCGCCCTCTCTCTCTCTCTCTGTCTTCTAGCTATTAAGGGCCCTTATGATTACTCTGGGTTCACCCCAATAATGCAGAATAACCTCCTTAGTTTAAGCTCAGCCATTTAGTAACCTTAATTCCATTCATACTTAAGCTCCCCATTGCTGTGTTGCAGGGATTAAGGCAGGAGATATTTGCAGGGGTGTCTTCTGCCTACTACATTATCAGAGGGCATGGCAAATATTCATTCTATGGTGATCTGTTGAGTAAGTGAATTTTTTTCAATTCACCCTCCTTCTACAAAGGAAGAAACACTCCCTTCTCTCAGGTTTTATGCAAAACTGCTCACACTTTCCTACAGTTTCTCGATTCTGGGGTTTTCTTGCTAAAGTCATTCTGTGGGTGATGATGAAGAGTCCTCATGGGAAGGCAGGATGTACTTAGAAAACTTTTTTTTTTTATCAGTTGTGTTTACTTGGGCAAATCACTGAACCGATTTGGGTTTGAGTTTAGTTCCTGCAAAAGTATGAGGGAAAGGATACAATGAGTTCCCCAACAGAACCATGGCATGATCTGTGCATGTTTCTTTGATAACTTTATTTTAGTGTCTCTCAGAAGTGCTGAATAATAAATCCAAGATAGCCTCAGAATCATTGAGGCCATTCCTACTCAAAAAAGTGTTGATGAAGGGGATACAGTGAAAAATAAAAAAGTATGCAAGTAAAATCATTACTCGTTGATAATTATAATCATTCTATTTTTTTAAAAATACACTTTTATTGGTACATTGGGTTTATACATCATAATGAGTTTAAAAGAGATACAAGCAACATACACACCTCTCACTTTAGTATTTGATATCTTTTTTTCTTAATCCCACCCCACGGTCCCCACCATCCTGTATATGTTAGTGATATCAGTAATGATATCTTCATACATGGACATAACATTATTTGTACTACACCTTTTTAAAAATATTATTTTAAAAAATACTGAATCTGGAATATATTTGGTTACGCCAGAAGAAGAGAATATGGAAATTTTAGTGCCATCTATTGGTAATTGTTCTTAAATAAGGAGTATTATGAGTAATCAATCATTATATACAAATTCATTGAGGATCTTTGTTCACTATAAAAGAGCATTTAAGAATGCCTCCCATGCCTTTTTTTCCCCCAAGGAAATTTTATTTTATATTATTATTAATGCACCAGTGGATCATAGAAATCCAGTTTGGTTTCGGGCCTCTACAAAGACTGGGCATGCAAGGGGATATATGTGCGTCATATGAAATGTGGCTGAATTTCAGAGAAATAGGTTTCATTTAATAGCTGAATACTGGATGACCTCCCCATTCTTCTCAGCCTCTGGCAGCTCACCCTGTGAGCAATAGAGGAGCCGTCTGTGTGAACCGAGGGGTAGCTGCTGGCCTCAATGTGATTTTGCAGTGATCTGTGTGCTCTATGGCTTCTTTCATAACCAACAAATCAATTCCCACTATACGTATTACACACCCCAGTGGCAGAGGCCATTTATTATCCTTTTGATAGTCATACTCTTTGTACATAACCAAGAAAGATTACAGAGGAAGGAAAGAGCAGTTGAAATGTGGATGGAGAGATTCTGCAATGGCACTGCATTTTATAATGTGCTTTGTATGTTTACAAGAATAAAAAGGATGCTTCCTTTCAAGACAATTTTGAAACATGGAAGCAGAATTCTTTTGAATGAAATATATTTGGAGAATGATATATGGAGGAATGGTTGTAGGTATAATTCTACATAAGTCCATGCTGAGATTTCAGGTGCAAATTCAATATGATTGTAGAAAAGAACTACCATAGTTACTACATGAACATTGTTTTAAGAACTATATCTGATTTGGTTTTTTTTTATTTTGGATTAATAAGTTTTTCTTCTTGTACCAGGGATTGAATCCAGGAGCATCCTACCTCCAAGCTACACTCGTAGCCTTTTTTATTTTATTTTAGTTTTGTTTTGAAACAGGGTCTTCCTAGGTTGCTGAGGGTCTCACTAAGTTGCTGAGCCTGGTCTCAAACCTGCGATCTTTCTGCCTCAGTCTTCCACACTCTGGGATTATAGGCATGTACCACCAGTTCTGGCTTTAATGAACTTTTTAATATCTTCTTTTATTTGGCATCACCTAGCATCCAGTAATTCTTCTGTTAAGTTCTAACTTTGTGGTATATACATTTTAAAACCCCAGATGATTGATTCAAGATATTTTTCTAATTCTTTGAATCCACATGCTGTAGTCACCTCTGTTAAATAAACAAGTATTGAACTGTGTTGATTAGCAATATGATAATTGAGTATTTTGAATTAGCTATACGTTGTGCCCAGTGCAATTTTAGTGTTATTTGCCTCAAATCAAAAGCCTGACAAATACATGCCTCAGAGAGTGGGTGGGAAATAATTGTATCAGTGAAGCGAATGGTAAAAGTATGACTCTATAGTGGTTTCTGTGCATAAGCACTTCAACTGCTTAGTCATTTTTGTCAATGGATATGGAAAGCACAGTGGAAATTTCCAAAGGTCAAAGAAGCTACTGTCTTTTCTGTTTTGCATCATTTGAGATTTTCCAGTTTTTTGCAAGCAACACGATGCCAAATCTGCATTTGATTTCCTCTTCCCTTTGAAGAAGCAAAACAGTGACAGAATAATTAACTGAAAAGGAGCTCATGTACAGGATATTTTGCTTTAACAGTGGAGCAAGTTCTGGGTTTCATTTCACATGATGGTAAATGGACTAAGACATTCTGGGATCCTTCTATAAGAAACACGGTCCTTTGACTGTATCACTGTAGGTAAACCAAAGCTTCTTGGGGGTCTGCTTCCTGTTTAACTGTTCTCCATTTGTGTAATTGAAAAGCATGCTCAATACAGAAACTGGGGTTTCAGTTAGGTGATGCTTCACATCTTCATGACAAAGAGACACAAGAAAAACAGAGAAGAATCATTAGTGTCATGTTGGGCACCTCACTACTCCCGTGCACTCCCAAAGGCTGTAGTCGCAGTGTGTCTACCCACTGATGTTGTGGTTGTCAGACTTTGCCTCCAGTATTTATCTTCTTCTCTGTGGCAGAATTGTCATCATGTTATAGTCTTCAGAGAGAGAGAGATGAGCTTTCTTATGTGAATGTTTTGAATACATCTGTGAATTCCATTTCGGTTTTACTCCAAGCACTGTTTTGACTTGCTGTAGCTAGTTACTAAGTCACTAAGTATGTCCTGGGCCTAATCTCTCCTTTGGAAATATGATTATTAGTAGTGCTATTTTTGGTTGAGGGATCACTGTAGAAAAAAAATCTTTCTAAAATAGAATGAGGGGCAACTTAGCCTGGAAATTTGGAGCCTCGTAGAGGCTCCAAATATAATGACTGATTCCTAGTTTAAGAAAATACATAATATATACTGATGATTTTTATTGTTTTAGTTAAACACCAAATATTTACATTTCTATCCTCTCTCTCTCTCTCTCTCTCTCTCTCTCTCTCTCTCTCTCTCGATTGAACCTAGAGGCATTCTATTTTATTTTGAAACAGGGTCTCACTAAGCCGAGGCTGGTCTTTAACCTATGATCCTCCTGTCTCAGTTTCCCAAGTACTTTGATTACAGGCATGAATCACCAAGCCTGGCTTCCATGTATATATCTATTTTAATATAAAAGGAATCATGTCATTATTTAGGCAGGATTTCTATCTTTCCTGGGCTTTATGAAAGCCCTGGAAGTATATAGTGCAGAGTTAGTACATTCATATTGCTGTGTAACTGATCTCCAGAACTTTTTAATCTTGAAAAACTGAATCTCTATCTCCATTGAACCAATACTCCCTATTTACCTTCTCATCTTCAGGAAACCACCATTCCACTTTCTGCTTCTATGATTTTAACTACTATAGATATCTTATACAAGTTGAGTCATTCAGTATATGTCTCTTGGTGACTGAATTATTTCACCTAGCAAAATGTCCTCAAAGCTCATTCATGTTGGGACACGTGTCAGAATTTTCTCCTTTTTGAAAGCTGAACAATATTCTACAGTATATCAGATTTTGTTTTTTCGTTCATTCATCAGTATACATTTGTGTGGTTTATATATGTTGAGTATTGCGAATAATACTGCCATAAGTAGGAATGTACAAATATCACTTCTGTACTTTGATTTCAAATCTTTTGGATGTATTTTCACAAGTAGGATTTCTGAATCATAGGTATATCCACTCTCGAAGTCAGTGTTTGAACCTGGAACCAGGAACCTAAAGAAAATAAGGGGACAAATGTCTAACGTAAATGCCAACTTTATTTTGAGACCTGCGAGCTTTTATAGCCAGCAGACCCGAAGACATTATTTACGGTGACAAACTACAAGACAGCCCTAATCACGTAGCACGATTGATTATTTACAGAAGAAACTAAGTCAAGGACTAAAAGAAATCTATCTAGTTACAAAGAACATTTGTATCTTTTGGTGTATACAAAATCAGAACGTCCTGGTTTGGCAGGAAGCACAAGAACATAACCAAGGTCACATCTATATACAGGACACACTGAGTGAAAGACCTTTGTCTTTCTTCTTGGGATTTTCTCACAAGACTCATTGTATTCCTTTCACAAGATGTTTCGAATGGCCTGTGTTCCCACACACATGGTAATTATATTTTTAATTTGGGGGTGCATGTCATATTGTTTTCCACGTGTTTGTACCATTTTACATTCCCAATAGTGCCCAAGGACACCAGTTTCCCCACATCCTTGCCAACCCTTGTTATTTTTTATTTTTTTTAATTAGCAATATTAATGGCTGTGAGGCCACAGCTCACTATGGTTCGATTTGCACTCCCTTGATCCATGTTCCTTTAGTTTCCCTCTAGTTATCCATGACAGCAAAAAGAAACAAATAGCTTTGAGTTCCAGGTATTTAGAAATCATTTCATCCAGTTTTATTTTCATAATCTCTTCCTTGTCATTGTCAGAATATTTCATTAGAGTCTTGCTAGAAGCCCAGGGTTTACCAGTTGTCTCTCTGTTTGTAGCTGTTCTCTGGTTGCTGATGGCAGTGAATCTGGAGAAGTCTTCAACCATTTCCACTTTGTGCTGACATCTCTCTGTGTCTTCAGAACTTGGGGTAGCTCAGTGGCAAAACCAGGGTTTCTGGTACACCACCCAGATGGTGGCATCTCTCTGGTTCCTGAGGCTCGACCCGCATTACTGCTGGCTTTTTCTCCAGGCCATTTCTGCTCCGGTTACAAAGTGAGTGCTTTCCCCTTAAAGTCAAAGGAATATATTTTCATCTCAATAGGACAAATGAAAGCACAAAATACCTCTCCCTTCCATTTACCAGAAGACCTAAAATGCAGGTATTATTTGAAAAGACAAAAATGTCTTTATTTTAAAGCAGGAGCTTCTATTACAGTTAGAGTCCCATGTCGTGGTTGGTTCTGTATATACACATATAACTGGTGCATCAATATTTATTTATAATTTAGGAGATTCAAATATGTTTTCATATCTAAGCAGGACCCAAAGAGGAATTTAGCAACAAGGTTTTATTCTGTTTTGATTTTATCAGAGTGACTTAGGCAGAAGATATTTTAAAAGTAACGTAAGTCTGATTTACTATCTATACTCAGGAAAGCATCTTCTACAAAATGATTGAATTCAAACAATTACTAAAGTCAAGCCCAGGCAGCTTTCTGGGCCATTATCCTGTAGGGGGAAAAACACTTTAGAGGTTATCTTTCCATAAACATGATTCCATAGACACTATAGATAGACAAACAGATAAAAACACAAGAAAATTCATTTTCTCAAATGTAGATGGCACGGATAAAAATAGAGACGTGTGTATATTTTCAATTAAGAAGATTATAAAGAGCCTTATGACTTTATGAAAAAGAATGCACATGCATATTTGTATACATAGATAGCTTTTGATAATCTTATAACATTAAATCACAAATATCTGAATATGAGAAACAATATATACTTTGCTCAGTCACTAAATGACTGCATTTTCAAGGAGGATTTTTCACAAGATCATCCCTTACCTTCCTTCTCTCTTTATCGTCTCAAGGTTTTCAAAGCAGGAAAAACAAATGCTGTATGCTTAGGTAAGTTGTTCTTTTTCTATTTGCTCTTTTATTCTTAAATGGAAAAGAAAGCCCTTTCTTTATTAGTTGCTAATAAAATTAGACTACAAAAATATCCCGAGAACCCAGTTTAATCAATTTCTTACATCAGAGGATGTAAGATATAAAGCATTTTTCTGGCCATCGTCTTGGCCCACAGGCTTGAGTCCTGCGGTGACTCTGTGGCATAGCTTAGCTGTGAGAGATAGCGATAACAGTACCAACAATGAGCACTTCTTTTGCCTTTCCTCTGTGTCAGGCACTTTGCTGGGAAATGTGCATCCACGACTCCATTTGACAGTCACAACAGTGTAAGAACAAAGCATAAAACTTCCTTTGATGCAAAAGTCTAGGAGTGGATTAAAAAAGAACTCTTTAGTGGAGTGCTGGTAAGTAGGGTGCACAGACAGAACTAACTGGGAAACATCTTTACACAGGCCGAAATTCAGGAGAGAGAAAACTTACAGTAAAAGAAGTCTCGCTTTGCACAGAAAAATGGTGCCAATGCCTGAGTCGCGGTTGCTTGAGTTACTAGGCTTAAATTGGACATAGCTTGTCATTCCTTAGTTTGTGTCCAGTTGACCTCTTAGTATAAAAATTGGGTTGTAAATGATGACAGTATATTATATTCTTATTGCATTTGGGACTCTATCTAGTGGGACCATAGGCTACATTCAAACTGAAGAAAAAAAAATATATATATATATACATATATATCCCATTTTTGTTAAACTTTAGTTCATTAGAAAATGCATTGTTATATATTTTGCATTTCAAATAGTCTACTAAAAATGAACTTCTAGGAATTCTTAGCCTATAGACTTCTTTGCTCAGTGGCTTAACTGACATACTTCCTGTGCTAAAATAATCTCAATGTTATTTTGCAACAACAATGGACAGGATAGAGAATTGGCCTTTTCCTTGATTATGAAATGTTTAGGTGGTACTCAAGGGTCAGGAAAAGATGAAGACTTCCAGTGTTTAATTGTGGAATACTCTTAAGTGTGAAGTTTTTTCTGATTTTGTAATATACTTTTATTGGTGCACTGTATCCAAACAGCATATGGAGGTTTTGTGTGATGGAAATATATGTGCACATGGCACCCAATGTGTTTCCCTGTGGATCCCATTCAGCTGTGTTCCCTCTCCCTGTTCATAAGATTGAAATTGGTATTAAGTGTCTCACAAATGTACATAGGATTGCTTGAACTTTTCCTTTATCAGGACTTCCTTTTTCCCTCCCCAACTGCCTCCCAAAGTCCTCTCCCATTGTTCTACTTGTCATTTATCTGAAGTCTTTTTTTGTTTCTCAATTACTCTCTAGCTTCCACATATAAAAGAAAACATATGGCCTTTGACTTTCTAAGACTGGCTAAATCTCACTTAGCATAAAATTCTCTAGTTCTGTCTATTTTCCTGCAAATGACATAATTTTGCTTTTCTTTATGGCTGAGTATAATTCCATTCTGTATATATGATGCAGCTTTGTACTGCATTCATCTGTTGACGGATGCCTATGTTCTTTGAAGAAGAAAGCAAAGGGTGTAGTCTTTTAAGCCATTTTGTACAGTTGGTGTTTTTTGTATGTGGTTGCTTTGTTTCTCCCAGGTTCCGTCTTCACCCCTACACAGATGAGCTTTGCTACCCGCCATCTTCACTTCACGTTGGAGAAGAGTTGCCCATGGTTGCGGCAGGGACCTTACTACTGAATGCAGTCTTATTCCCATCGGTTCTGATCAGATGGGACTGTCAGCTACTGTTTGTCTCCTGATCTGATGCCTTGTCAAAGTTAATCATCGCCACGGGACGATGGACACTTTTGGCCCCATTGGCGGTGTTTATAGTGGATATTTTCCTGGGGGTAAGTCAAAGAAAATTATTGGGATCTGAGTCCTTGACATAGAATTTAGCTTTAGTGCATGAATCAGTTGACATGGGAAGTTTCAGTAATGATGAACATTCAATATCCATCCTAAATCAAAGTTTTAAGTCTTTCCTCATAAAAAAAATCATGGCTGGCTAACATCAATTTAAATATAATTTTAACTATCTTAAATAAATAAACACTTTCAAAAAAGGTAAGAAATCACATAGGAGATCAAATTCAAACTAGTTCTTACATTTCCCAAAATTATTACAAAAGAGTTTTATTTTATAACTTTTTAGTAAATTTTTATAATACTGAAGATTTTCATAGGCTAACTTCTCAAAAAGGTAATTGCACTGTAGTTCCTTTAATTGGCTATGTTATTTATCTGACTTATGATATAATAACTTTCTATAATAAATATACTCAAGAAGAATAAGAGCTTTAAAAATATTTCTAAGTAATAAATTTTTAAAAATCACTCCATAGGCATTATGTTAGTTCTGTGAAGATTATGAAGTGGCATAGTGAATTTTAATCCTAAAATTGAGTTTTATGATTTCATAATTATGAATAATGTACTAAAGTACATGATGATGCATAAAGCAATGGTAGTAATGATTCTAATATTAGGAAATGATTCATATTTTTAAGCATGCTCAGATAACTTACTTGATTATATATTTGCAAAAACACAAGTTTCTAGGGGAAAGTATTCTCATTTTGTAAGTGAGAGAGACAAACCATATAGAATTTCATTAGTTGTGGGTCATAAGAGGGACTCCAGAAGAAGAAGGAGAAACCTTTGATGAGCAAAGAAGGTGACTTAACTGAAGGTGATGGGGGGGGACACCCTAATGCACATGATGTACTTTCACAAACATATCAAGGTCAATCACTACACTGAATTTTAGGAGGGAGGGCGAGGGAGCGGGGCAGGAATTGGGGAAGGGGTTAAATGAGAAATGTGTGCGTGTATGCCTTTACCAGCTTATACCTAACAAAGATGTATGATTACAATGCATCAACAAAGAAAAAAAAAAAGAAGAATTTCATTAGTTGTACAAGGCCATATAGGCAAGTCAGACTGTAAATAAGGTAAGACTCAGATTTGTGAATTCTGAGGTTGATGTTTCTTCCATTGTGTCAAAATTTCTCTTTCAAACATTGAGTCAATATATTAGTTTATGAAATTATATGCTAACCCTGATGATAATCATTCAATTACATCAAAATACTTAATTTGTTAATTAACTTGGTGGCTATAATTTGGTGAAGAATTGAAATGGATAATAGCATGCATTTATGTCCACATCCAAATCTCTAGTTGCTTTGAATTTTCAAAGCCTGTGATTTCCTGGTAAAGGCTACTGAATATGTGATTCTCCAACTTAATTCTGCATCCTAATCTATTGCAAGTCTTGGTAAAATAAAAATTTCTGGGCTCCACTCCAGAGTTTCTCTTTCAGTGGGTCTGGAGTAAGGCCAGAGTTTACATTTCTACTATGTTCCCAGATGATGCTGATGTTGTTGTTCTGGGAACCACACTTTGAGAACCACTGACATCATAGCTGCATAGGCGTCCCTGATGAGCAGACAGGAGAACCCAGGAATGCCAGCATCATTTGTAAGATACGAGCTCAGCATAGACAAGGCTCAATGGGCCATCCTTTACTCCTCTGCCTACTAGCCATCACTCCCCATCTGCAATTTAGCAACTTTATCTACATGTCATTTAAGTTGTCCACTACTTTATATTAGATTAGCAAAGCAAAAATTAAAGACACTGGCAAAAAATGGAATTCTTCAAGGCAAAACTGACTTTAACTTGAAGTTGACAACTTTTAAGCAATTTTAATAAAGCAAAAGAAAAGGAAACCTGAATTTTCACTAAATTTTTGTACTATAGACCTGGTCATAAAATGCAGCCCCATATTAAGGATCGGATGGATATTATAAATATGATTGAAGACGAGTGTGGTGGCAGACGCAATCGTAGTACTTGGGAGCCTAAAACAGGAGAATTTAGGTTGCAGACCAACCTCAGCAACTTAGTGAGACCTTGTTTCAAAATATAAAGGGTTAAGGGTGTAGCTCAGAGGTAGAAGACCCCTGAGTTCAATCACCAGTACCACACACATACACACACACACACACACACACACACACACACACACACACACAAATGATTTAATATTTATAAAATTATTTTAAATTTTGCATAGTTTTCCATATATAAGATGTATGTGTAAAGAAAAGTTTGACAATTGGTGTATGTGTGTTTAATCTACACTCACTGTGCCAAGCAGATCATAGAGATGGAGTGTTTTGATGGACTCTACTTGTTAATTATGTCTGAAAATGATCCTACTATTAATATATATATAATTAATATATATATACTTTTTTTTTTGCAGTACTGGGAACTGAACCCAGGGACATTTTACCCTTGTGCTCCACCACCAGTCCTATTTTTTATTCTTTATTTTGAAACAGGGCCTTCTAGGTTGCGGAGGGCCTCATTAGGTAGCTGAGGCTGGCCACGAGCCTGGATCCTCTGGTCTCACCCTCCCAAGTACTGGGATTACAAGCATGTGCTACCACGCCCGGCGATCCTACTATTATTAATGTAACTTATTGACCAAAGTGCTGTCCAAATTACATTCATGGAGACATTCCATATCCTGGGTTCTCTCCAGCAGCTCAGGGCAGCAGAGCCTGCTTTACATTTCTCTCAGGCCATAGTATACTACAGCAGTGCTCAAACTTTAATGTGCTTGCAAGTCCTTGGGATCTTATATAAATGCTCATTCTGCATTTTGAGGCCTGGGATTCTGCATTTCTCATGGTCCCTAGATGATGCCACTGATGCCCTTTCTGTGGACTACGCCAGGGATGCCGACGTGCTACATACTTTACCACTGTGATTTTTCCTTCCCTTTGCTATTGGCTAGGCTGGGCTTCAGTCACTGGATCCCTGTGCTGCTCTCAACCAAACTGAGGTCCTTAAAGCTCTGAGTCCACTTGTATCTTTTTAGGTTTCCTATGAGAATTAAGATTGCTTATTTTTCAGGGAAAAGGACCTCTGCTAGGAATGCTTAGAAGCTGCCAACAAGAGCAAGTGCTGACTCTCACCATGCAGATCCTTGAACATTATGTAAATGAACTCAAAGCAGTGTACATTATCCTACCAGTATATCCAGCTTCCAGCCCTGCTACTGGGGTTGGAGGTAGAAGCATTTGCCAAGGAAAGCTCATCAGTACTCGAAAGGCAGTCTTATTTTCATGTGCCTGCATGTGACCACTGTCTGAAACCTCAGTACCATTGAAACCTTGATGATATGACCAAGGAGGGGGCCTTTAAAACCAGAAGTGCTTGTGTTTTCATGTTTTCTACATTGTCTCTAAGGTTTTTTTGTTTTTGTTTTTCCTCCTGCTGATTGATCTCATTCTGATTCTGAAAGGATTGTGCTGGAGTCAGCTGGATTCTGTCAACATTCTTCCTCTCTCAGTCTCCAGGCTAGCAAAAAAGGGACTGTACCGTCAAGGTTTGTTGAGCAGGAGATATAGGGAGGATGCCATCTGCATTCTAGGAAGACTGAATCCTATGGCATCTCACAGTTCCTCCCAGAGATCTGGTGTGCATGCTGAGTAGGTGTGGTACTGAGACTGCAATGCCACATGGAAAATCCTTTGGTGATTCTGAGCAGTTGTCCCTGATAATCTTTTGAGGTCTCCTAGAATGAATGTCTGCCGCCCTCATGAAATGACTTTCCTTATTCCAACCAGGTCCCCTGAGTAGATTATTAGCCAGCCAGTGCACTGGATCCAAGGTAGCTGACAAAATGAGCAGACATAATTTACTCTGGGACCTCTAATATAATCTGCAGCTAAGCAGTCTCTAGCATGGCCATCTCAGAACCAGTTCAGAGGTCTATAACCTGACAAAACTAACTTGAGTTGTAATGATGAACATAACACCCATGCCTTTCCAGTTAGGAAGAAAAGATGAAGGCTTATTCCAAATCTCCACACAGTATTGACTCTCCAGTTAGAATCCATCATGTTTCAGTGAAGTTGTTATGTTTAACAAACCTCTAATCTGTGTGTAAGCTACAGATTAGCAACTTTGGAATGCTCAGGGCACCTGTAAAAATGTGCTTGGTTGTGCCAGATGATTGAATTAAAATAGGCATTTTAACATGTTCTCCAGGTGATTTGATAGCACATTGAAGTTTGGAAAGTGCTGATCTAAAGCCATGGTTCTCAAAGTGCAGTTTCTGAATCAACAGCATTAACATCACCTTAGAACTTATAAATGCAAAATCACAGGTCCTGCACCAAATCTATTGAGTCAGAGACTGGGAAAGGAGCCCAGGAATACATATTTGAACAAGGTATTCTAATACCCATTAAAGTTTGGAATCACAATTTTCTTAGATTGAATGTCACCCATGAGACTCAGGTTGCCTGAGCTCACACCTCAATGTCTTTCAACACTTCCTCTTAGCGGGTAAAGCTGAGGATCAGCCATGTTTGAACCAGATAAGCCAGGAGGAGTGATGCTACTTAATTTTACTGATATCTTTTGCTTTGGATTTATTTTGTTTCTGGTGATCTAAAAACAGACATGTCTGGTAGAATTGTGTGAGGCTGAAGTACTGACTGGTACCCTTGCACTTTGTCAGTTTCTGATTTTGCTGACTGAGGGGCAATGCATTTCTTATGATGCTATGTACAAGAATTCCATTGGGTACAAAAATTCTTCCCCTGTAGCTAGTCACGGTGATATAGGTCTGTAACCCTGGCTACTCTATAGGCTGAAGCAGGAGAATCACTTGATCCTGGAGTTCAAGACCCCATATCAAAAAATAAGTTCTTCCTTTGCCTGATTTCTAAGCTTGACAAAAAATACAGGGAAGATTTTTTTATGGAATTTTAAAAATTTATATGCATGTATTTGTTGACCTTATGCTTTCGGCACAGGATTTTAAAAGACAGGAAATAAATATGGTATTGTTTTTGCCCTCAATCTAGATAATGAGATAAGAATAATTCAGAAGAAGAAAGAAAAACAATAGTAGAATGTAAACGTTCTCATTCAGCAAATAATTCTTTGAGACTCCATGTCTTAGTCTATTTTGTGCTGCTATAACAAAATGCTGGAGACTGGGTAATTTATAATGAACAGAAATATATCATCTCATACTTTTAGAACTTGTGGAGTCCGGATTGAGGGCCTATTATTTAGAAAGATTCTTCTTGATATTATTCTATGATGAAAGGGCAAAGAGCCCTTTTGTAATGGCTTTAATCCATTTTTCATCAACTTCCATTAGGCCCTAACCCCAACATAGTTGCACTGAGGATTACATTGAAAATACATGCTTTTGTGGGGGGGCACATTCAAACTACACCACTGCATTAGAAGTGATGGTGGAGTAGCAGAAAGATCATGAAGTTGGAGTAGTGGAAGCTGGTTTCTGGTCTTAGATCTGCCATTTGTCACTGAATAAGTCAGTTAACTTCTCCATTCATCCATTTAGACATAGGCATCATAAAAAATATACTTATACCTACAAGTATAACTCCTACCTTATGCATTTCTTAGTATAGCTGGGAGAATCAAATGAGATCCTACTTAGAATAAACATTTGAAAAGCTACATAGAACATAAGTGGGAAAAAGATAAGGAGATTATAATGAAGTGATGATACTATGCCCTCTGCATAATACAAGATGTCCTGATGGTTCAGGAGAAAGCTTACAATCTAGTGGGGAAATCAAAATATATATTAATAAAGACATAGTATGAGCAGTGTGTTATCATGCCATTTTCAGGTGTATGGCTTATTCTATTGCATCCTTCATATCTCTGCTCAGATGCCATTGTTTTAGTGACAGCACAGGCACATTTTTGCAAGTAGACGGATTTTAACAGAGTATAAAAACAGAAGGTCTGGTGCAGTTGTCAGAGAAGCAGTGGTTGAGAGCTGGAGTATCTGGATTCTAGACATTGCCCAGTTGTTAAAGTACATTTCATTGTTGGTATAATACAAATCAACCTGTCTAGGCTTTGTTTTCTTCTACACATACGTGATTTGGATTAACTATATTTAAGTGGATTTTAGTCTTTATTTATATAATTGTTACTTTATGAACTAAAAAGATTCTTCCCTCTCTTTTGTCTTGGAAACAAGATGTCTTATTTTATACATATATTGCAAACTACTTACACCGAATACCATGAAAATCATAATTTAAAAACTGTTCATGCTTTTGAAAGCTCAGAGGTCAATGATATCATATGATGACACTATAGGTCCTTAGCAATTGGTATTTGTCTTTAAAGATCTCATTGCTTTGCACTTGTTTACAACCCAAGATAGAAAATGTTTTTCCTGTCTAAAATAAAGGTTTGTTTTTAAATTAGCCTAATGTAAACTTTGGTTTTCAAGCTCACATTAAATAGCCTGATAACTTTTTTATAAGTTTCTAAAATAAGCCATCTCTTTTATGCATAGCACAAATTAAATTCCTATCAAATCTGCTTCAGAAATAAAGGAATCTTTCCAACATCATATTTAATTTCTCCATATCTCGTGCTCATTAAATTCAGAAGTTAATAGCACATAAATAAAACATGGCTTTTACTTCATGAATTGCATGTCGAGTGCACACATTTAAAAGCTTGGAAGAGAAAATGAGAAAAACCTAGTAAACCAAGCATGCAAAACCTGGCCTTTTTCCTTTTCCTTTGTGCAGCTGAAGAGCTGGCAATTTTCAGTTCTTAGAGAATTTAATTTAAAAACAAATTAGAGTATCATATAGTCTTTGTGTCTTTAAATTAATCTAACCTGATAATCATTGTTTCCATCTTTATTCTTCTAATCTGTTTTCTTCCGTCAGAGATTCACACATAACAGGAGGCTCCCATAGCTGAATCAACAAAGCTGTACTGGTCGTTCCTGAGAATCAAGCAACCAGGAATCCTCGGTGCCGTGGTTACAGTGCCACTTTACATCCTTCTGTTTATCATTTCTTCCCTGATTTTGTGAGTGCCCTATCTCAGGTAAGGTGCTTACATTATTTTCTTCTCTGAGTATTCAGCTTCCAGCCTCGTTACACAGTTAAGCTGTGAGAATGTGGAGAGAAGATAGCGATGTCTTCATCACTAAGGGAGGCATGTCCATGGTTATATGTGACACTTGTCTTGAAAGGCAGCCAAGAAATTATTTGACCTTTGCAGAATTATTTTCCCCATGGTAGAGAGCTAATTTTTGCTGCAAATCATTATACTGGTTTCTCCAAATGAGGAACCAACAAGAAATGAGAAGTCATCTCTTCACAGCCAAGGCCATCCTGGGAGATTTCCTGGGAAGCTTGTCTGCAATTCCTTTTTTCTCTGTCTTCCAACCTGCTTTCTTCCCAAGCTTCTTCTCACCTCTGCCAAAATCAACACAGAAGAATTATCCTTCCTCCCGCTTTGATCCTGCAGATCATAGGGTATGGTTGGCCAGGCCATCAATTTATTTGGCAATCGACGTGTGTGTGTGTGTGTGTGTGTGTGTGTGTGTGTGTGTGTGTGTGAGATGAAAGAGAAGAAAAGCAAGACACAAGGCTGTAAATAGTGGTAGGAGAACATTTCATCTAGCTATGGTTTTTTTTACTGTGAAGAAAAGCTTCCCATTTGACACAATCCTATTCGTCTATTTTTGCTTTTGCTGCCTGTGCTTATAGCATCCTGTACATGAAATTGTCAAGACCGTTGCTATGAAAATTTACACTATGCTTCCTTCTAGGAGTTTTCTAATTTCAGGCCTTATGTTTGTGTCTTTAATTAATTTTGAGTTGATTTTTGTGTATGGTATAAGATAAAAATCCAATTTTATTTTATATTATTTATTTTATTTTGGCACTGGAGATTGAATCCAGGGACACTCTGACATTCTACCTCTGAGCTACTCCTCTGGCCCCCAGTCTTTTAAAAAAACTTTTTTATTTTGAAACAGGGTCTCGCTGAGTTGCTGAGGATGGTTTTGAACCTGCAATCCTCCTGTCTCAGCCTTCCAAGTACTAGGATTACAGGTGTACAACACCACACCCAGCCCAATTTCATCCTCTTGCTTGTGGGTACCCAATATTACCAATGTTATTTGCCAAAAGTCCTTTCCCTGTCGTGTATTAATGGCCCCTTTCTTGAAGATATGCTAACTGTACATGTGTGTATACATTTCTGGGCCCTCTCTTCTGTTCTATTGGTCCATATCTCACTTTAGGCTGGGACCATACAGTATTAACTATTATAGCTTTGTAGTACAATCCAGAAATTTTCCTGGAATTTATAAAAAAAAAGAATCAAACTCAAGCTTTCAAAGAAATATTAGACTTGCTGTGTTCATGGCAGACATATTTTCCATAGCCAAGATGAGCAAACCACATAAGTATCCATCAACAGATTAGTAGATAGAGGTAAATACATATAATGGAAACATACAAATATGTGGAATATTATTTAGCCATAAAAAGAAAGGAGTCCTGAAATATGTAGCAATGTTGATGAACCCTGAGGATACTGTGCTAAGGTGAAATAAGTCACAGAAGGACATATACTACATGATTCCATTTATGGAAAAAATTAAAAAAAAATAGTCACATTCATAGAAGCAGAAAGTAGAGAGGTGATTTCTAGGGACTGAAGTCAGGGTAAAGTAGAAAATTGCCATTCAACTGTTATAAAGTTTCAGTTACACAAGATGACTAAGTTGTAGAAATCTGTTACATAGCATCCTGCAGATAGTTAACAGTATTGTAGTGTTCACTTAAAAATTAAAAGGGTACATCTCTAAGTGTTCCTACCACAAGTTTAAGAAAATACTAGGGGAGCCAGGCATGACCACATATTACTGTAATCTCAGTATTTGGGAGGCTGAGATAGGAGGATTGCAGGTTGGTGGACAGCCTCAATAATGTAGTAAGACTCTCAGCAACCTAGTGAGACCCTGTTTCAAATAAAAAAATGAAAAGAACTGCAGTGTAGTTTGAGGGTAGAACGTCCCTGGATTCAGTCCCCAGGGCCATAAAATAACAACAACAGCAACAACAAATAACAATGATAATAATAAAGAATAATGATGATGAAATAAAAATTTTTAAAAGGCACTAGGGAGAGATCAATGCAGTGTCCTCTCAGAGCATTGAGAAAAGGAACCAACACAGGTTTGGAGAAGTTTGGGGCAATAGCCAAAGACTTCAGTAGAAATATAACACTTGAGCAATCTTTGAAGATTTAATATAATTTAGCTAACAAAAACACAAAGCAAAACAAAAACAGAGACAAGCATGTTTGCAAGCAGAGAAGAAAATGTATAAAGCCATATAGTCTTTAGAAAGTGTGATCTACAGTATTTGGCATATCCGAAGTATTCGGACATGACTGGCACTCAGTGGGCTGAGATGAGGCTGTAAATGTTGTCAAGGACCAGATGATAAAAGACCTGATTCTCAAATATATTGCAGAGCTTATATTTGTTCTAATGGCAAAGTAAAGACACTAAAATTTTTTTAAAAAATAATCTCGTTTTAGGAAGATCACTCTGCTAATAAAAAAGAAGGTGGATTTAATAAAGATAGGGCTGGAAACAGGGAAGTCTAGTCAGAAAGGCAAGGAATGTCATGAGAATGACAGGAAATTGAGTTTAGGAAGATCTAAGGGGCAGAACAGGACTGCAGGATGGTTGGAAGTTGCAAGTGAAGAAGAGAGGATGCCAGTATCACCTGAGGTTCTGGAGGTGGGCAGACGGGAAGCTGGGAGTAGACTTCTCGGAGACAGGGATCGATACAAAGCAAACATTCACACCACACTGAGTTAAGGTTTCCTTCAGATTGAACTTGAGATATCTGCCAAGGGAAAATAATTCCTAAGAAGTTGGACAGACGAGTGGGGAGTTCAGGGACTTCAATCTAGACTTTGAGAAACTTAACTGATTGCAGGATGAAGATAAAAGGCTGGTACTTACAAACCTCTTTTTTTCCTCCCACAGAGCTATGATGTAAATGAGCAGTGGTTAGAAAGAGATATTTGAAAAGAGGGGCTTTTAGTGTTGATAACGTTGTATAGGTACATAGCATTATTTGAACGGTTTCCTTCATCGAATCTTCTCTGCCCCCACACACCTCCCTCCATTAATCCCTTTCCACTATTTTACTGGAATCTCTCCTCATTTACCTAAAATCTATTTTGTTTTTAGATTTCTCTCTTGCTGTCAAAATATGTATAATTTCTCCATCTATCCCTCTGAAATCTTAGTAAATGAAGAATTTCTTACAATATTGAAATATATAAAATATGCAATTTGATAATGTTAAGAATTATTAGAGAAATACCATACCAATAAAACTCACTCCTAATTATTCCACAAATAGGGACACTTTAAAATATGGGTGTGATATATATATATATATATATATATATATATATATATATATATATATATATCACATATATATATATATATTTTTTTTCTGCAGAGATGCGAATTCTGCAGGGAAGAGAATTGTAGAAAATACCTAAGCAAAGGAAGGTATTAGAAGGAGGGAAGCTCTCTGAAGATAAGAGACAACACAGGTGGAAACAGCCTCACACCTGTGAAAAAGATCTTGTCTCTTAATGTTCTAGGGAAAGAAGTGTGGGTGAAAACAGAACTTGGAGGTTTGTGGAAGAGTGCACAGGGAGTTCACATATGATAGCCATTATTATTGAAGGGGGTGAGCTGACTCCTCAAGTCTTCCTTCAGTAGACTGATCATTCTCTGACGTGGCCCTTAGGTCACTATCATAGCTGTAGTAAAATTGCCTGGTTCTCCAGGGGATGCGTGTTATTTAGGCGCAGGCTTGGTTTATATTTTGACGTGTCGTAAGTGCTGTATGTCATCTTTCCAGGGCACTCACATTCCTGGGGAAGGAAGAAGTCTTCCCTGATCATTCATTTTCCATTTGACCACTCGCTTGTAGTGTGGCCCCAGGCAAGGTTCTTCATTTGCTAGACTTTAGGCCCTTTCTTGTATAACATGATAAAAACAACACATTATGTGTAGATTTTATAAGAGACTCCACGTGAGTAATCATGGGGCTATTCAAAATAAATCAGGTTTCCCAGAGAAGTTAAAGAAATAAAATAGTATGTCATGTAATTTAGTCTTATGTAAATAAAAAAATCACCAGATAATTTATATATCATATATTCCCACATTGATACATCTCTTTATATTTAAAACAAAATGAATGTTTACAACCATATTATGCATTGCCTGAGATATACATCTTAATTATTTAGATAACTTGTAAAATATTAAAAGTATTTGCAGAATTTATGCACCAAATATTTTGGGACTTAGTTTTTTGCTATTTAAAGCAAATGCATATTCGCTTTAACATAGAACAGAAGAGTACTCTAAAGGGAGGTGTAGGTAGGAGGAAGAAGCTCAGTAATGGGTGGAGAATGTTTAATATAAAGGCAGAGATGGACGCAGTGCCTGAGCATTATAGGGAAATGACCTGGCAAAATTCAGGAGAATTAATCACATTTTGTTTTCTTATTCAACCTAGTTCCTCATTGCTTCCGTGTCAGAACTGGGCATTCTCAGTTTTACTCATGTTTTGAAAGCAGATACCCTCAAGTTTTTTTTGTTTAGTTTATGTTTTTTTCTTAATAATTTAAAAAATATTTTTGATAATGATAGAAATACTAATCTCCCACAGGTGAAATATCTGTATTTTCCATATGAATAAACAAAGTCACTGCAGTGTGTCAGCTGAAGAATCTCTCCTTATTGAGGTTTGCAAGGTATCTTTCTCTGAATTGGGATAATGCTCGGTAGACCAGTTATTTGCAGGAAGCACTGTCCACAGCATATATGTCTGGTCAAGGAAGTGGGGTCT
The DNA here is from genome assembly GCA_004027655.1 of Graphiurus murinus. Taxonomy (NCBI): domain Eukaryota; kingdom Metazoa; phylum Chordata; class Mammalia; order Rodentia; family Gliridae; genus Graphiurus; species Graphiurus murinus. The sequence continues at coordinate 63,544 of PVLC010004623.1, read as the reverse complement.
TGCATCTGGCATAAGAACCCAGAAATCATAAGAATATCTTAGTGAAAAGTGCCAGTGTTTAATTGAGCATGTTGACTGATTTAGGTCAGCATCCTTAATCCAAATGCTGAGGTGACAACCCTAAGTCTCTCTGAGCTTTGGGATCAGGGTTTTCAGCACAGAAGTGTTAACAGAGCTGGTGTTATGAGAACACAAAGGAGATCAAATCTGCTGTGCTGGCTGTTTATAGAGATTTCTGTTTATCTCTGGGCACTGGAAGCTCCACATTTTAGGGACTGTCTGTGCAAGGTCAAGATTGGACCCTGTTGAGGTTGACTGATTGTCTCTCATGCCTCCAAGAGCCTGAGTCATTTCTTGCTGAAGTTTTGACCAGAAACATTCTCACTTTCTGTAGTTCTTGCAGGAGAGTTGAGTGGGACACCAATCCCTTGACTCTGTGCAAGGATGCTCCTGAGCTGTGTATAATTTTGGGGAATCATTTTTATAGTTTTTTTTAAAGTATTGATATTTTTAGTAATCTTTCCTTGTTGTCCAAAGAATGTATGTTATTTATGCAAAAAATTCAAATTGCAGAAAAGAATCAAAAGTAAATGAAAAACACACAAAAATAATCTCACCATCTAGTTGAAGCTTTGTTAATTATCTGGCAAATTTATTTTTTTCTTCCATTGGTATTTAATTTTACAAGCCTGAAATTATACTGTGAGTATAACTTCATGTGTTGATTTTCAACTTAATATGATGTGATAAATAATTTTATATTTTTACTAACTTCATAAACATGTAATGCCTATGCAATATTAAAACATTTAAGTATTTATTTATTGCTGGACAATAGATTGTTTCACATTTTTGTGAATCTTATAAATAACTCTGATTAACATCTTAAGGCACAAGGTATCATCCGTGTTTTAAATTATTATTTGAATAGAATCCTAGACACCCATCCACATTGGTTCAGAAGGTATGATGCTTCTAAGACACTTCATAACCATTGCAAAATTGTTCCTAGGGAAGTTTTATGGATTTATACTTTTACAGGAGTAGGTGAAGAGGTTTATCAAACCATATTCACACCATGTGTTAAACTTTTTTTTTTTTGCGGTACTGGGAATTGAACTCAGGGGCATTCTACCTCCGAGCTATACCCCCAGCCCTAGTTTTTATTCTTTATTTTGAAACAGGGTCTCACTAAGTTGTGGAGTGCCTCACTAGGCTGGCAGAGAACCTGGATCCTCTGGTCTCAGCCTCCCGAATGCTGGGATTACAAGCGTGCGCCACCACGCCCGGTTTGTGTTAAACTTTTTTAATCTGGTGGAAGAAATAGAATCAACCTTTTTCTAAATGTGCATTCTTTTGTTTTCTAGTTACTATAAGTTCTTATTACTCATTCATATGTCCTTTATTTGCAAATTTCCCTTTCAGGGCCTTTTTTGCCTTCTTGTTTAAAAATCTTTTCAATGTTTTTCTTTTTCAGTTATATGGGTTTTATATATGCTGACAGTATTAGTATTAACCTCTTTGCCATAGTTTAACAGATATTTTATTCACTTTCTAATTACCTTGTAAATTTATTTTTAAAATAAATATATATTTGCATTCACATATGTGACATGTAAACGACAATTTAAAAATCTTCCCTATTTCAAAATTGTATGACTATTTTTTCCATTTTTTGTAGTTTGATTTTTTTCATTAAATTATTTATTATTTTATTTAGAAATCATTTGGTATAGATAGTGCCAAGTTTCAAAAGGGACACCCTCCACACCTCACCTGGCTAACCCCTCCTCTTTCCCCATACATGCTAGTGAGGTTGGTAGCGATAAGCACACCCAAAGAGGTAGTGTGCACATCTATATTTTTTTTAGTGTGCACATATTAATCTATCACTTTGAATCTTACTACAGTGTGTAATTACATTGTGCCAATATAAAACTCTAAATAAAAGTAAATAAAGGGTTATCTTTTTATTCTTTATTTTACTTGTCAAGTTGATGTTATCATTCAATATTAATTATTTTGCCATTTTATCCTATTGGGTTTTCCTTTAAGTAGTTTAAATTAATGAGTTTATGTTTTGACTGTAATGGACAGAGTGAGCTCCTTTTTTGTAAAGCTTATTCTACACAATTTGTCTTTTTATAAGATTTTACAAATGGCCATTTATAGGTACTTGGCATGAGGGAGAAGCTATGAGGTCCATTCATGAGTTGGAGTGCTTGGCCTTGTAGTATTCCATCCAAATAAAGTATCCATTGATATCATATGGATATGGCTTAATTCTAAATTATTTATGTGAACAGTACCAAAAATATATAGGCTGTTTCCACATTTCTTTATGATAGGCAGAGAATGAGAAATCACAATTTAAATGCCAGTTAGATTTGGTTAATCTTTTATATTCCTGGAAGCTGTACACAAATTTAAAAGACTGGTAATCAAGTTAATTAGTTTTGTGGGGGTGGTTATATCTTTTTAATCATTGATTTAATAGTTCCAAATAGCCTTATAAGTTTTAGCTGCTGTCATTTATTACTTAGGAAAATTAATTTAGATTAAAATAATTTAAAGACAGGTTTTGATGAGAATATTGTGAGCATATTCATTGTCTGGGGAATATATGCGAGATAATCAAAGATTTTCTACTTTTTGAATTAATCTTCTTTACAGTGTTCCTTAGTAAAGACAAAACATTATTTATCATGTTTAGGAAAAGATTCTACAATTTATGTAGTTAGTATATAGCTAAATAATTTTCATCACCTGATGTTGTCACCTGGCTTATAATCATCCTCGGCCTGATAGGCAGAAATGGGCCATGAACTTTATGACGCACTCACACAGGAATAGACCTACTTCAAACATCCAGATGCTATATTGTATCAGTAAACTGAATGGCTATCATGAAACTGGCTCATTGTTGTGGGCCTATGAGCTGCAGTGTCTCTCCCTCTACTTTTTAGACCCTGAGCATTCTGGGGTTGGCAGTAGACGTATGCTGTGTGCTGACTCTCCTTCTGTCTCTTCTTCAGTCAATAGCCTGTTCTGTTTTTGTCCCCAAATTCCCCATTTTGTAACTGCAAGAAATTAGGAGAGATAAACTGCACATTTCTTGACATGATGTTTCTTCTCTTATAAAGACAAAATAAAAGCTAGTCAGCCAGGCGTGCTGGCACACACTTGTAATCCCAGAAATTAGAAGGCTGAGATAGGAGGATTGCAGGTTCAAGGACAGCCTTAGCAAGTGGTGAGACTCTCATCTACCTAAAGAGACTGTTTCAAAATAAAAATAAAGTTGGGCTAGGGATGTCGCTTGAAAGTAGAATGTCCCTGGTTCAATCCCTAGTTAAACAAACAAACAAACAACAACAACAAAAACTGGTCAGTTAAGACTAAATAGTTAATTGGTCATTTGGTGAAGACATTTTGGTAAATGAGCCTGTTTCTAATAACATGAGGAGAAAAGAAACGAAAATAACCTATTGGAACCTCCTATATCTCAAGCCTACAGGAAACAGGACATGTGAGATTTGCTAAGGAGGTGTCAAGAAGGTATGTGTACCTAGATGAAGAGATAGGGTACAGATTGTCTGATTGGCACATTCCAAATCCCTGCTGTAGTGGTTGGGATGAGACGTTTCCTTTCCCACTTTCATGTAAGTACTTGAATTTGATAGTGCAATCTTCACAGACCTGGGCCACTCCCCACTACTCTCTGACTGCATTTTGTATACTCTCTAAAACTCTAACTGAAGAATGTTCACCATACTTATCACTAAGCCAATGGAACGAACAGGTAGCCAACAGATAGAATAACTATTTTGGTTTGCTGCCACAAAGGAGGGTTACATTTGCATGAAAATGATATGTGTGACTTTCTGCAACAAATATTTTAATGTCACAAAAGTAGTGAAGCTAGAATGGGCTGGAAACATTGCAGCAAAATGACATGAAATTCTTAGACCAGAGATAAAGGGCAAGGATGTCGACTCTATGATTCACCCTTCCCACCTCTGCATTAAAAAAGAATGCCTGGACTATAATGGAACACAAAAAATATCTGCTGAATTGAAAAATAAATAAATGAGTATTTTCATCTATAGTAAAGATATACCTTTCTTTTGAAATAAAATGGAACTTATAGTCTATATATTCAAAAGACACTTGTCCCAATAGCTCTTGATTTTGAACTCTTAGTTGTAATACAATGATGTGGGGAAGGTATACACGTGACTCTCATGTGAGTTAATTTTACTCATCAAAGTAACCAGAATAGGTTTTCAGCTGAACTTTCTTTTTCTTTGCAATAGCTAACTTAAAAAATATATATATAGTGCACTGTGTGTGGAAGGAAAGGAAAAAAAAAGTACCAGAACAAAGCTTGTAGTGGGAGAAATGCAAAGCATTTAGTTAGTGGACGTGAAAAACCCAGAGAAATCAGGTATACACATAGATACAGAATGTTCTCTAACTCTCTTCTTAACAATTCACTGATCTAACTTGGTGTTTCCAAATTTCCATTCTGCCCTCCCCATCCCCCATCCTTCGCCTCCCTGCCCAAGTAGTCTTATCTCTAATGATCTGTTAAGTAGGTTAATATGAGGCATGCTTAGATGCTCAAAACTGCAGATGGGTTCCTAGTGATCCTGGTCACACTTGCAAAAGAGCTGTCATTCCGCAAGTGCACAATGACAGAAGGCACCTCCACCTCTAGTCTGGGTTCAGTGCTTAAGCAGCCACCTCCATTACCATTGATACCGATCATGGGACCAGGACCTCTTATAAGCACTGTGCTTTCCCAGTGGCTAAGACCAAACCCATGAGTTCAATTTGAAGAAATGCTGCCCCAGTTCATCTGGTTCACTTCCTCTTTACAGTTTTGGTTTACCTAGGATGGATCCTAAAACAGATCTACCTACCCAATCTAATGATTCAGTACCCCCAAAGGAATATCAGTTGGAATGAACTGCTCGGCTAATCCTCAAGCTGGCTCTTAGAAAAAATGGAATGCTAACTTTACTCAATATATTATTAGCTGTCACAATAATCACAGAATCTCCAAGTGTAGTTTCAAAATATTTTCATCACATGCCCTATGAATTGGCCTATGGGGATTACACAGAGGGTTTTCATACTTGATGGCTATTCTGAGGATCGCGTTATTGGATATGACACAAAAACCCAGGAACAAAACCTAAGTTAGACAAGTCGTACTGCACCTAACTTGAAAATTTCTACTAATAAAATAGAGAAAGAGGAGGAGGCAAGGAATGAGAATGGAAAGAAGGAAACTTGGGTGCTGTCTTGAAATTCTTTTTCCCTCTTCCTCCTCATCCACCATCTACAGATTCTAGAAACTCCCTAGCTCTTGAATTTGTGGGTCTACTTTGATCTATGGAGCAACTTCCCCTGTCTAATATGCCAGCCTCTCTTTTAACTTACTCTAACATTACTGATCCAATGGGTAATGCTATATGCCTTCTTTTTTTTTTTTAAATCCGAGAGCATATTTAATTCAATGCCATTTTATTTATTTATTTTTTATTGTAATAATTCGTGCTTTGTATGTACACATCTTTGTTAGGTACAAATTGACAACGACATATGTGCACACATTTCTCATCTGACCCCTTCCCCAATTCCCACCCTGCTCCCTCACCCTCCCTCCCTCTCAAGTTCAGTTCAGTGAGTGACCTTGATATAATTGTGTAAGTACATCATGTGCCTTAGGATGCCCTCCTGCCCACCCCCCGTTCATCCCCTTCGGTTAAATCAACTTCTTTGTTTATTGAGGGTCTCTATATTCCTTCTTAAATTCCTTCTTGCTCCGTTCAGTTTCCTCTCCTCATGCTAACCACAGTGATTTTTAAGCCAAAAGCAAATATCGTGCTTGTTTCTTTCCCCTACTGGTTGTGCAGCCCAGCAGTCGGTGTATAATCAGCGCATGTGAACATATGCTGAGTAAACTCATCGTGAGTGAATAAAAAGGATAATTTTCTTCTTTTCCATGTGAGACCACACACACATTATATGATGTCAACCTCCTTACTGGACACCTATGATGGGTCTGTTTCTGGAAATGGGCAGAGGGAGGATTTTGTATTACTTCTCATGGTATGCACATTTTTATTTTCTAAATTTCTTTCTCCTCTTTCTGAAATTGTTTCCCTTCCTTGTCTTCTTGGTTCCTCCCTTGTACTTCTGTTTTCATCTATTTACCAAACTTACGTGAATCTTAATTACTATTAAACAACGGTAGGTATCCAAGGTTTTATAGAAAACTAACATAATGCTCTTCATATAGATCAATAATTGCATCTTATACATCTCATTTAAAGTGTTCAAGAGGTATGCTTAAGAATACATGGATTTCAACATGTGAAAAACAATAAGAATAGATTTTAGCGAGCAGATGCTGGTTATACCAAAAGAAGTCTTTTTTAAAAAAAATTATTTTATTTATATTTTGTGTGTGTGTGTGTGTGTGTGTGTGTGTGTGTGTGTGTGTGTGTGTGTGTGTGTGGTACTGGGAATTGAACCCAGGGGCATTCTACCTCCGAGCTACATGGCCAGCTCTTTTTTTTTAATTCTTTATTTTGAAAGACGGCCTCACCAAGTTGCAGAGGGCCTCACTAAGTAGCTGAGGCTGGCCATGAATCTGCGATCTTCCTACCTTAGCCTCCCAAGTACTGAGATTACAAGCATGTGCCACCATGCCTGGCTACAAAAGAAGTCTGACTGATAAGATGCTCTTTGTTCAGAACATCTTGATGTCATTTTGTTGTAATTATATTGGTAAATAAATGTTTTCTACCCTACATCAGAAATACATTGACTACTACGTGTACACAGTCACACCAACAAACTCATAACTTTTGGTGTTAGAAATAAACAATTATATTTTATTCTTCTTCATATACATATGTGCACTTAGAGCTACTTAAATTCAGCGATTCTATCCCCTTCATGACCCTAAAAGTAGCACAGTAGCTAAATGTTCACACTTGTCCTTTTTAGCTTTAAAAGAAATGTCACATCCCAGGTTTCTATAAATGACCCACATTCAGATGTGAACCAAACATAATAGCTTCTGCCACTCACCAAGCAATGAATTGCCACAAATGTAGGACACAGGGCAGAGGACTTGGTAAATTACTTTGTTTCATTGGTCATCATCAGAACCTGTGGCATAATATGTGACCCGTTTCTATAAACAAAAATGCCTGAGGCTTTGCAGATAGGTAGAATGTGGCTTCTTTTTTAATTACATTTAGAAGAAATAATTTAAAAATACAAAATTTATTGGATTGCTATGTTGCTAAAGTGAATAGTTGCTAAAAGTTGCAACTATCACCATATCATGATGTGCATTTCCATACCATATTATAAAATTTTACCTTTTTATTAAAAATTTAAGCCTGTAACAATTATAAGAATACTATAATAAACTTGTATATCTTTCTCTTTGATTTACTAATTGTATTTTTTCATGTTTGCTTCCCCTTTTCTCTAACATGATCTAATATGTTCAATTTTTTGTAGCTAAATTTAATATTCACACATTTACACACATACATTTAAAATGGCAGAATATGGAGTAAAAGTACATGTGTGCTGTGCGTGTGTGTATATGTGTGTGTGTATACATATTTCTGACCCACTTAGGAATAATTAATTTTCTTCTTTGTGTGTGTGTGTGTATGTGGGACTGGGGATTGAACTCCGGAGCGTTCTACCTCCGAGCTACACCCCCAACCTATTTTTTATTCTTTATTTTGAGATAGAGTCTCACTAAGTTGCGGAGTGCCTCACTAGGTAGCTGAGGCTGGCCTCGAACCCGGATCCTCCGGTCTCAGCCTCCCGAATGCTGGGATTACAAGCGTGCGCCACCACGCCCAGTGGAATAATGAATTTTCATAACTAAATATGATCATGAAAATCTTAAAAAAACTTTTCTTTTTAATTGAGTGATTCCAATGCAGTATACATAAAGAGAATAGTTTCTCAATGTCATCAATATACACTCTGTGAAATCGAAATTTTTTTTTTTACATTTTTGTTTTTTCAAAATTTAACTGGAATTCTCCTGGTTCATAACTTTCCAAAGAGAGCCAGAAAACTGGAACATCAAGAGTTATACAATAGCATGAAATATCTTTCTATCCAAAAGAATCAAATAATTCACATTTGAATAGATGTCATATTGTTTGACTAATTATATCATCAAAACTTTTTTTTGTTCTGCATATACAACTATGGACTCTTTTCTCCTTTTTTGCATAAGCAGACTTTATAGAGCTGTAAAATATGCTAAAAACTGATAAAGGTTGGTAAATTGACTCATTAACAGCCCATCATGGAGCTTTTTGCTGGGAAATACCACAAAATGGCAAGAAAAACATTTTTAAATAAAACTAAAATGCTGTTAATCTTTGTACTGCTTTCCATGTTCCAATGTGCCATTTTGTTCTCTGTCAAAACATTTATTTGCCATCCTGTAGATCCAGACTTGGATGTTTATATAATTATTCTTTCACACAGAATGAAAGAGAAATAAAAACAAGACAGACATTTTCTGGGCAAAAGGAACAGAAGCCAGCAGAAACAGGACTGTGATTCCTAATTAATTCAAAGTTAATTGCATTGTTGATAATCCTGCACTTAAAATCTTCATATAGAAAATGTTTATGGCAGCGAATTGACAGTAATTTAACTACATTAAATCTTATCACCATTAAAAGAAAAAGATGAATGTTACATTAAACAAGCTTAAAAGAATGTTAAAAACTAGTTCTTGTTTAACAAGCCAACTAGTAAATCATTCAAATGGCTGACCTAGAGTCTCAAAGCACAGAAAAAGCATTAGGTGCATTTCAAGATGGCAGCAGGCGACTGGGGTGTAGCTCAATGATAATAGATGTTTGCCGTGCATGTGCAAGGCTATGGGTTTGCTCTTCAGAACTGAGTTGGGGTAAATTGCAAGATGTCTCAAGGCCATATAGAGTGTCTCAGGACTCAGTTGTGCTGAGTGACAGTTTTGCTATTATTTTCATTGCAATGAGTGCAAAATGGTCGAAAAAATATGTAAATCTTTTGGTTTTAAGGGTCAAAATATCTATTTTACTACTTTGGAAGTATCAAAATAGAGGTAGTTGAATGAAAATGTTAGTTGTATCAGCTATTTTAATTCAAGGGAGAATGATGGAATGAAATAGACTTTGGAGATAGCTCCAAGTTTATGAACAGACTCTGTTGACTGCCATTATAATGGGAAATCAATACACTCTAGAATTAATTATCTACAGTGAAGCAAAATTAATTATTTTTATCATCACAAATAATACTTCCAATTTTTCACTTTGAATGAGTAGAAAGATATATCTATAGTATGCCAAAATATCTTGATAGTGCAACTTATATTTCTGGCCTGCTTAAAAGACTTCTCGAAATCATAATGGATTGATACTAAACACATTAGGGATTTTGGTCTAGCTTGTAGACTGTTAGTGGGACAACTCTGCTTCTTAATCTAGTTCCAGGTATACATAATGCATCAAAAGTACATGATTACAAGATAAGAATGGTATTTTCCCACGGTTTCAACTTCACGCAATGCTTTGAAAAATAATTTTAAAAAAATATATTAAAACAAGTCCCAGCAGGTTAAGGGTAGTATACATTCTGTTTTCTCTGTCTTTAAGGAAAAGTTATAAGCACTCATTAAATAGTCTATGATACTCATGTAAATGTTACTCAATAATCAAAAAGTTAATGGAGTTTCTACCATGGCGGGCAGAAGAACCAACTCTTTGAGGAAAATGAATCCAAATACAAATTTTCTGTGGGAAAATTCCTAACATTTGAACCCATTTGGATATCCACAATCCTAATTAATGCCCGAACATTTCTCCATTTTTTTGCAGCTTATTATTTTAAACATCAAATATCAGAATCAATAGGTCTATGGGAAAAACTGCAAAATTAACTAGCTTATCTTTTGTTGTGTTATAATATTTAGTTGATACAATTAAATGATTCCTGGAATCTTAATCATCAGATAACTTCTGAAAAAGGAATGGAAAATGAACTAAGTAGATGCAAGTTGATAAAAGAAATATACATTATTTAAGGTGATTTGGAAATCATAAAACATTTGGGAAAAGTAAAAACAGATGGATTTTTTTCTTAGGTTGCACAGTGACCCTTGGATACTAGATGCATTTCAGCACATTCACAGTGAAGAAAGCAGGTTCTTCATACCATATGAGTTGGAGATTTCCAATCAGGAGCTAAGTTACATTGTGAGAAGATGTGAGCAATGGAGAGAGAGGAATCAATGGTGAAAGAAGGAAGGTGAGTTGGTCTGAAGTAGAGTTTTTCTGACTTTGCAAAAAAAAAAAAAAAACCTCATTTGGTTTGGGTATCATCACATTGTAAAATTTTCTTATGTTGTTCTTGAAGTTATTCAGTATTGTGATATTGTGATAGGCATTTGCCATCATTTTACAATCCTCACTGCTTGACTTTATATTGATTTTTTAAATTATTTATAATAAGGAGAGTAAGTATATGGTTCTTATAGTTTAATGTTATTTTTTAAGACAAATACTTACTAATACATATATTACATAGATGTATGTGTCTTTATGTAGAAAAATTACACAAAGGTTGTGAAGAACACAAAAGAAGCTAGTAACAGGGTTTCTGTACATGAAGAGATTGTTGTCTCTAATGTATCCTTGAGTGAACAAGAGGAAAGGAGTTTCTCTCTGCCTTCCTCCTTTGGTGTCCTTATTGGTCAGCCCTCTGGATTTTCTGCCTTCTCTTTGTAATCTTTTGTAGATTTCTTTTTTGAGTTCTGCTTTCTCCATCAACTCTTATCCTATAGCCTCTTTCAGGATTCTGTACTTGGCTACTACTCTTCTTACTCTATGCACTGCCCTTCTGTTAACTGCCTTTCAAACTGTCTTCTAAACTGTTGAAGATCCTCAAATATATAACTAGAGGCTACACCTCTCTTCCAATTCCCAAACTCTATAATTCAGTAGTTGACTTGATATCTCCAGAGGGTTGTCCCAAAGATAACTAAAATCCAGTATGGTCCAAACTAAGTCTATTTCACACACATTCCTTAGTTAACATGTATGTCAACTGCATCAGGAGGCCACAGCATTTATACTTCTGTAATCTTTGAACATGACCTTTCCAATCACTCAGAATCACAGAAGCCTAAAACTCGCTTTTCTAGACTCTTGCCCCTGTCTCCTAGACTTTTCTTTGATCATCAAGTCCTACTAAATTTTCTGTCTTAACATCTTCTCTTTTCTAATCTATTTGTATGGTATGTATCCAGACCCTCAATATCCTAATGCTCAAGAACAGCAACACTTTGCTATCTGCTCTTTTTATTTTCAGTCTTACCTGCGGTTGCCCCATCTTCAAACCATCTATGACTTCATTCTTTACTCCCAACACAGTAACATTTCTAACATGCAAATGTGACCCTGCTTTTCTCAGTCATAAACTCTTCACTAACTTCCTACCACCTGGAGAACAAAGGGTAAAATTCTTAATATTATGTAATCGCCATTTGATGTGATTCTTTACAAGCTTTTAAAAAAATTCCTCATGGGTTCACTATTAATAAGCTCAATATGCCTTCAATTCTATTTCTTTGATAGTTAAAATAATGGTACAGCAGACATTTCCCAGATCACTGTCCATGAATTGAAGCAAAAAAAACAAAAATAAAAACAAAAACAAACAAACAAAAAAACCACCCAAAACCAACTTCACTTTATGATATTTTAATTCTGGCTTCTTCTTTAAAAATTCTTGACTAACAGCAAGATTAGTAAAGATCCAAATTTATTGAAATTAATTCAGCAAAAAGCACTCCCTTTCTAAGGTAATGTCACAGTACCTGGGGTGGGCAGAGTGATTTTTTTTTTTCATTAAGTTTCACAACATGAAAGTTTAGGAATTTGCAAGCAATCCAGAGCTAAGTACTAAAATGATAGGAATTGAACAACAGTACCTAAAGAGATTAAAAAAGGCAAATATAATTATTTGAGTTTTTATAAGTTCTGTGTTAGTAGAGAGAAAGGGAGAAAGAAAACCAATGCTTAAGTACTAGAAGGAAAATTGAAGGAGGTTGTGAAATTATTTAACTACTTGGATTTAATATGGCCTTCTTTGTAAAATGACTTATCTAGCATATGATAGGCCAGAAAAGAACTCAAGAATAGGCTTCAAACTTTGAGTGTTCATAATTCTATGTGTACACGGTCAAATGGATCAAAGAAAGGGCATTGTGATTAAATGTAATTAAACAGTTTAATCAAAGGGTATTCTTTGACTTAAATTAAGTTGGACCATTAAAAATTCATATGTCTAGATAAGCCGGGCGTGGTGGCGCATGCTTGTAATCCCAGCATTCCGGGAGGCTGAGACCGGAGGATCCGGGTTCGCGGCCAGCCTCAGCTACCTAGTGAGACACTCCGCAACTTAGTGAGACTCGGTTTCAAAATAAAAGAATAAAAAATAGGGCTGGGGGTACAGCTCCGAGGTAGAATGCTCCTGAGTTCAATCCCCAGTACCGCAAAAAAAAAAAAAAAAAAAAAAAAAAAAAATTCATATGTCTAGATAAATACTGGCTATTCCCTTTACATATATGGACATCCTCCATCAGAGATGGGAGGCATAGAGATGTTTATGCAAATCATTTGAAAATCCACAGAACACTTGTTATTTCTTGTTGTTGGGGTTATGTTTCTTTAGACAGATACAAAGCTCCCAAACTTAAATGGATTGACATATATTTTACTAGTTCATTATGTCTCTTCACACCCTGGATATTTGTACCATGAAGCCTTCCTCTAATGAGCAATTATTGTATGTCATTCTTTTTATACTGTCCTATGCTCACTTGTTTAGGTTATTTCAATAGGGGAGGAAGATTGTCCTGTTGAATAATTGATGTACTAATCTCAAAATATAGTGCCAGTTTAATGGAGAACAATCATTTATAATCTAAAATGCCAAATTAAGAGTAGAACAGACATTTTAATACTAAAGTATTTCCAGTAAGTAATCTAGAATTCTGGTGCTCTAAAGATTTTATCTAGATGTATGCCACAGTGCTATTAAGCATGTACTTCTCATTTTTATGATCTAGAATAAAAATTGCCCCATAAATGGACACTTTATAATATGCTTAATTTCCTTTTATTAAATTGATAAATGCAAACGCACTGAGCACATTTACAGTATGATGGGAATTTAGGATTATTGCATTTTATATTTTTTATGTTGTTCAGATATAATTTGTCATTTGTGAAAAGACAGATGATAATTTCAAGGTATTTAGCTATTTTTTGATAAGGAAAAGGTCACTTTCAGTAGTCAGAAAAGACATCATTCTATTAAACTAATTTGCCTACATGCAAATTTTGTCATTTTTATCTCATTAACTATTTATCATGGAGTAAAAAAAATATATATTCATGAAGGGGCAGCTCACAGCCTGATGGAGCTGGAACTAATATTTTGCAACTCTAATGATTTTTTGCATCCTTAATTAGATAGCATAAGGTTGATATGATTAGGTCAGGATGTAGTGTTTTTCATTAAAATACATTTTAGAAGCTGTATTCATAATCTGCCCTTGCAATTAAATAATGAGCCTATGAATTTAATATTATCGACCCAATTATTATCCCATGCAAACGTATACCTTTAATAAATTTGTGCCGTAGGACCTTCATTAGCAACAGAAAGAATGATATTTCTAGGTACATGGATTGAATGGCTATGGCTAAACTTATATAATGGTTTTAAATATATCAGGAAGCAAAGCTTCAATACCTAAGCACTTAATTCCAAAATGTGCCTTACTATTTGTTGGAGACTAATTTACATTGTAATTATTTTCTTAAAGAAACTATCACTTTTAAATGGGCTGTTGAAGCTCATAAAAATAACAGGATTATTAGGTAGACACAAAGGGTTAGAGTGGCTTGTGTATCATGGGACAATGGTGTATAAATTTAGAGATCTATCTATCTCAGAGCAAAATTGGAAAACATAAAATTTAAAATATCTGTTTCTCAAGTATCCATATTATCCATGAACCATCATTTGCAATTAATGAAGATTATTTTCGTTGTGTATTAGAATAGTTTTGTTAATAGATGGGTGTACAGTGCAAGTTTGTAAAGTACTCTGAGCAAGATCTGCTCATCTCTTATGTGAATGTGTACAGAGAAACAAACCCAGTTCACTCATCTTTTTGTAAGAGTTATTACTGATCTACTCTAATCTTTGTACACTAGGACAGTGGATATGACAACTAGTTGACATCTTTAGTTAATTCTTTTCTGGTACTAGGTATTGAGCCCAGGAACATTCTACCTCTGGGTGCAAACCCAGCCCTTTTAACTTTTTATTTGGAAACAGAATCTCACTAAGTTGCCACATAATGACCTCAAGCCTGTCATTTCTCTGTCTTATTTTCCCAAGATCTGAGATAGGCTTGTGTTACTGTGCTTGTCTTTAGTTCATTCTTGATGAAATCTATTAAAAAGTTTATGTACAATTTATAACATTTTAGTAAAAGGAGATAGTTAACTATTTTTTTTTCATCAAGCCCTCCTTTTCCCTCCCCATCTCTCTCTCCAAATCTGCTTTCACTATCTTACTGGTCTCTCTCTTCATTTATTTTAAGTCCCTTATTTCCCAGTTTCTTTCTAGATTCCACATATGAGAAAAAATGTATGTCCCATTACTTTCTGTGGCTGGCTAATATCACTTAGCAAAATATTCCCTAGTTCCATTCATCTTCCTGCAAATGACATAATTTTATTCTTTATGGTTGCGTAAAATCCCATTGTTTGTATATACCACATTTTCTTTATCCATTCATCTGTCGAAGAATACCTAGGTTGGTTCCATAATTTGGCTATTGTGAGTTGAGTTGCTATAAACATGGATATGCATGTATCACTATAATATTTGACTTCAATTCCTTTAGAGAGATACTCAGGAATACTAGTTTCAATATGATGAACGGGGGGGGGGGGGGGGGGACAATATATGGGGAGAAATGCACCAAGAACTCTGTACATTTATGCTTCTATCACACTAACCCTCAAAACGATATATGGTTACAATGCACCAACAAAAGTATATTTTAAAAAGGAAATAGTTAAGAAAAACCAAACCCATGCTTAGTAATGAATTATATGAAGTTGTAAAAGTAAACACTGTTATGTACACAGCAGCCAAGAAGGTAGATGAGAACTAGAATTGCCCATTGGCAGGGACTGTATTTTTCTCAAATGCCATTGGAAGCAACTAAAAATTTTTAGAAAAAGAAATAACTGGTTCTGCTGAGAATCTGGGTTACCTTTGCAGTGGGTTCTTTTTTTTTTTTCAGTACTGGGGATTGAACTCAGAGGCATTCTATCTCCGAGCTATACCCCCAGCCCTATTTTTTATTCTTATTTTGAAAGAGGGTCTCACTAAGTTGTGGAGTGTCTCACAAAGTAGCTGAGGCTGGCCGAGAACCTGGATCCTCCAGTCTCAGCCTCCCAAATGCTGGGATTACAAGCGTGCGCCACCGCACCTGGCTTGCAGTGGATTCTTGAAGTTGTTTATTTGAAAGCTTTAATATTCTTGGGAAGTAAATAGTTTAATATACTCTGTTTGATACATGGTTCAGCCTCCCATCAAGAGTTGTTTATTCATTGGAATATCTGTTATATATAGGGTTTTCTAACTATCCAATTCAATTTGATCCCACAATCACTTACGAGTGTTTATCTGTAGTTGAGTATCCATCACCAGGACCTGCAGTCCTGGAGGGATGGGCTCAAGGTTTGGAAGACTTCACAAGCTTGTTGGGGACTTGAAGGTAGAAGAGAATAAATGAAAATGCCAAATTGACCTAGCTACATTTGAAATCAGGAATGCTTTGGGGAAGCACAGAGAAATGGAAACCAGGAGTCAGGCTGAAACCAAAACAATAGGTGACAGAGTTGTGAAGTCAACACACAAGAAAACCTGACTCTTTGATTCAGGCATAAAAAACTGTGACTATAGCAGGTGGGAAGCAGGGACCTAGCTCAGTTTGAGCTAAAGAACATCTGAGTTAAGGAGGACATTTCAGTAGTCTAGATATATCTAATATGTTTGGTCCCCTAATTGTGGTACCAGTGGAATTTTATACTCAAACTTTTCTTGTGAAGAGTCCCATCTTTAAAGTGAAAGACTTTTGATGCCAAGTATCAGGCATTGAATTATATTAGTTTTTCTCATTAAAGAACATTTTAGTGAACAGAGCCTGAAAATGTGCCCAAATGACCTTAAACAAAACAATTTGTGTATTAATCAAATATATAACACTGGAATTCTAAGTCCAGTGTTACTTCCTTCTTGCATTAAAAAAAATTCCAAATTTTACATCATCATAAGGACAGTTCTCTCTTAAGTATTTTTTCATGTAACTAGAACTACTGCCATTATATAAATTTCAGTTCATGTGCAATGAGAAGATTGATAGTAGCCTGGCTAATTTGAAAATATAAGCCTTATCTACAATTAAAAAACAAAAAAAAATTATCAATCTATAATCTATATGAAAGGTTATTTTAAAAGGTGTATAGAAAGGGGCATTTGTCTTTTGCTTTGTTTTTTAAATCATAATAAAGAAGGAGCAGAGGAAATGTTCTGTATTCATATGGTGGTTTTGGTTAATTGATACACTACTGTTTTCATCTCTCAACTTCTGAGATATTTGTTTATAAGATATCCAATACATTGTTAAGCTTTTGAAAGGTCATTTGGCCACAGAGAGATTGATCTCTTCTATAAAACGAAAATGGTAGATAAAAACCAAAGAAAGGAATAACTAGGAACTTTCTGAAGATACCTCAAATGTTTGGGTTTTAAGATTGACAAAGACCTATTACACTTTGTTAAGTACTTTTCCCCCTAATTCTAAAATCATTTCTATTTGAAGTGAAGTGCAATCCATATGTTTTTGATTCATTAACACTTAATTTGTTAGCATCCTTTTACTGGAGTGCTATATAGCAGCCTTTTCATCTTTTTTATAAGCTTATATTCCTCAGACACAGGAAATCAAGTTTTTCTAGAAGTAAACAGACTTAACCTCAAAGAGACATGAAGGAGCTTTGTTTGTAACACAGCACCTATTAGCTTTGAACTTCTTCTGTACTCTATATGCAAATGTTTCTTTAAAGAATGAGATATATTTCTAATTAACTGAGACACAATATGTGGCTTTCTACTTTATTATTTACTGAATTTTCCTATCTGACACTGATTTCTATTCATGATAAAATAGCCAACTACTAGCATATTAATGAACAAGTCATTAATGATGGTTATTTAATTGTCATCTTATTATTTATTCTTATTAATAATGCAGAAGCTATTTATCTTTTAATAATTGTGTGATGAGAAATGAACTTTAATGTAATGCATTAAGCAATGTCCTTTTTTTCCTTTGGAAGTACAATGTTCTTCACCAGGAATAATGAAAGTCACTTTTTCATTTCTTACTGATATTTTAGAAACACAAGCTCTGCAATATACATATATATATATATATACATATATGTTCATATATATATATATATAGAGAGAGATTTTAATTAGACTAAAATACAACTTCATTGAAATATCAAGTCTTCTATTATTTGAATTCATTTTAGCTTATCTGATTACTTTTATAGGGTATTCTTTGGGCTTTAAACTGTATACACCTTGGATAAATCAATATGACAAAACTGTCACCAAAATATCATTACCTGCTAAAAGAACTTATTCGTTTACTATTCACTCTCTCATTTTTAGAAGATGCATAAAAAAGAAGAAATAGAGCTTAGGGCCAGGCATAGTGTAATCCTGGTGCTTGGGAGGCTGAGAAAGGAGGGTTGAAGCCAGCAAAGATCTGAGGCAATTTAGTAATACCCTTTAAAAATAAGAATAAAAATAAAGAAAAAATAGAGCTAAAAGTGTAAGTCTTATTATTTTAGAAATGAAGGAAATGGGAAAATAAATGGCTACTACCATAAATCAGGCACTATATATACAATCTATATGTTGATTCATTTAGTTATCAAAATATATATGTGGTCAATATTATTCTAATTTTGCAGATTGGAAAACAGGCTCAGAAAGATTAATTTACTTTATTCATTCATCTGTGCATTCATTTACTCTCTATTTTTAATTTTTTTAAACTAAGCACTTTTTTTAGGTAAGATCTTTCCCTCATGTTCTGATGAGGAAGACAAATAAGTGAGAAAATAATAGCAATGTAGTGGAGTAGTGGGTCATGCAAGCTCCGGGCTGAGCAGTATAGTGGAACTTGAACAAAGATGCCATTAACCCATTTAAAGGGCTGAAGGAAAGAGAAATATTAAAGATCAAGGGCAAATAGGGTGCCAAAAGAAAAGCATGTCAGGAAGAACATGGAGTATGGTATTTTTGGAGATGAAAAATTTTCCATGGCTGAAATATAACTGATCTAGTGGATATGGGACACTAGGTCTGGAAAGGTTGATTAGAAATGAGTAAGTGCAAGGTATCTGGATTTAGCCTGACCACATGGTTTCCTGACTGGTCTATCATGAGGTTAGTATAACTTGTCTGTCACAGGTTAGTCTAATTTGCAGTATTTAACTATCTTTGATCAACTGTAACTGTATGTTTTATCAGCCAAGGCTAGTCCCCTGCCCACTACCACTCCTCCAGATAAGCCCCCATATGCTTGCTACGCAGGGCTAACATTTACCTGGAGAAAAAAAAAATGTTTAACTCTTCTCTGTCCATAGGCTTCCTAAATTTTTTGTAATACTTTGGGCTTGTGAAACTTCTAGGTTCCCTTCAACATATTTTCAAAAAATAAACACAAGACTTCCAACTTTGGTAGGATGACAGTTTAGACTGATTTGCCCTTATTCACTATTTCATTGAAATAATCAGGAAAATACTCCATGATATACAAAAAAGTAACTTTTAAGAAATGAATGAGTGATGGATAATGCAGTGTCAAATACTAGAATGTCAATAATTTTTCACAACTTCACTTAAAACAGAAAAACAATTCAGTAGTCTCATCTTTCTTTGATCTTTGAAATAGTGGAAGTGAGAAAAATTAAAGTTTATCTCTTTCCTTTCCACCCTACCACAAAAAAATCACTAGTGTGCACATGCATGTGTAATGAAACTCTGTTCTTGGTCCACATAAAATCCAGACTACCAGAATTTGACTGGGCAGGGTCTGCTTTCTGTTGTGTCTGAGATTATTTCAAAACTTCTCTTTCCCACTGCTTTCTTATTAGTGTCTCATTTTCTGTTTCAGTTCTAAAACCAAGGTTCCCAGGGATTCACTATGAAATAGTGTAAAATGATCCATGGCATGTTGTAAAGTGAAATTAAAAAATTAGATGGGAAGAAGAAAGGAGGAAAAACACCGGAAGTTCAACCAAGAAGCTGGGAAAAAGTGAAATAAATATAAGAAAATTGCCTGGGATCGATGAGCAAAGGAGTTTATAGGTAAACATGAGTCATTACATTTCAGAAATTTAATGAAAAATGTGAACACCTAACTTTTGTTAATGCTAAATGTTTGGCTACCTAATTACATAGATTACCTAATAGAACACTTTAGGACATTATAAATACAATTTTGTATACTGGTATTTTTTATTTGACCTTTAACCAACTTTCCATGTTGTTTTTAAATCTTCAAAAGCATAATTTTCAGAGTACATATTATTTCCGTGTATAAAAACATCATTTACTAGTATTATTATGTATTGAGTTTTATAGATGTTTTGTTAAAATGTTAAATTATTAACGATTTTTAAAAATCCTAAAAATATTCAGCAAGCAAGTTGGCAACAAAGGCATAAAACCGAAGCTGACCTCAGACTTACTCTTTATAGCCCCAATGCCAGAAAATTATGAAACCAATTAGCAGAGCTTTGAGGGGATATTACTGTAGACGCAGCCAAATATTTGCATGAAAACAAAACAAACATTTTCTGATGTATTCAAAGTTTGAAGAAGGATACCATTCCCAAATGTTACTTCCCACTAAAAAGAAAAAATAGTTAAATATATAACTTGGCGATGAATCAAAATTAAGAATTGAGAGTTGAAGCCATCTAATTGGTGATACCATAAACTACAGGATGCATTATAAAATTTTTGACTATTAAAATTGATTTTTAAAATAGTCATTATTATAATGGTGAAAAATAATAAAATGATTCTAAAATATACAAGACTGCATTATGGAAAACTGAGAAGTGGGTAGATAATGTAGAGAGAAATAAAATTATCTCTTATATGATGAGCATCTATTTATTATTGAATGGAATGTAAACTACTAACATCTATTTGGAAAATAATTTGATAAATTATTTTAGGAATGATCCTATAATTTGCTTTAGTAATTTAATTTCAATGAATCTATCTGAAGGAAAAAAATCAGAAATGCAGATAAAAATTATTTGAATGATACATATCACAAAAAAGGGGAGGAGGCCTAATACATGATTCAAAACTTGTTAAATTGTGGTGTTTTTCATATCATTAAAAGTTATGTTTTTGGAATTTTTAAATGATACCAAACATGCTCTTATTTGAATGTTAAGTGAAACTATTAGGATATAAACTTGTATTAGAGGTCATGCTTCATCTGACTATAAATTCAGACATTAAAATTGTCACTGTGGCCATAACTTTCTTTGATGTGAATGTATGGGATGTGGGCTATCTTCTTTATGCTTTTCTAAATTTCTTCCTTATTTTTGCAAGTACACATTATTTTCATAGTTAGAAAAAAAACATATATAATCACTTTCTGAAAGGAATAAATTTAAAATCCTTTACAAGTCACTATGTCATACTGTTCAGAAGCATTCATTCTGCAGAAAGAAAGCAAGGCAGACAAAACTAGCAATTTATGATCTTATGTTGCAAATAGGTATCTGAGCCATGACATCTGTGTGCCACATACTGGCTTCATTATCTGTCTTCAGACAGGGAGGAAAGAAAGCTATGGGAGCACCTACATTGCAAGAATTGATCAGCCAACATGTGCATAGCATGTCTTCTTATCTATTTTCATGGTTATGGTTCCAAGTTTGATGTAGTGTGCTTTGCACCAAGTCACATTCTGGTTTTCCAGATGAGATTTGGTCGCCTGTTCTCTCTGCCCACATGTCCCCCTTCTCAATTAGAAATGCTTATGGTTTCCTTGTCAACTGCCAACAGCAGCAGTTGTGGTTTATATCTCCGTTAGGTCCTAAAACGGCTAGCTGCTGTGACTGTCCCTGCTGTACATTTGACAGGAGCAGAATCACTGCACACAGCTCCAAGTGACACACGCACCATCTACTTTGAGTTCCTGGTTCTCAGGCTGGTCCCTTGGCTTTCTCTTCAACAAGTTGATAAAGAAGTTCTCTGTTTTCTACACCTGCCACTAGGTACATTTTTTTTTTTTTTGCTATCCAACTACACCCCCAGCCCTAATTTTTATTTTTTATTTTGAAACATTGAAACAGGTCTCACTAAGTTTCAAAGGGCTTCAATAAAACACACTTTTAATCTCAAGAAATTAAATATAAGCATGTGCTACTACACTTGCTTATATTTAATTTCTTGAGATGAAAAATGTGTTTCTGATGGGAATGGTGGTAAATATCTTATAATTTATAAAATAAGTAAATTCTCCTTTACCCAAAGGGTTGGCCCTTCTGAATTGCCCTCAGACCCTTGGTTTTACACATTTTCCTGATATTTCTCTCTTCTAATTGCTTCAGTCATATACAAAAATGAAGAACAGTAAACAACAAACTTATTTTTGTCATTAGAATGAATAAGCCATGTTAACAAATTGTTCTTTATGAAAAATACAGATTTCTAAACCTTCAGATTTCTTTTAAAAGTTCATATGGTGTTTTTAGGTATTGAGAAATACAAAGTAAAAGTCAAGAGAATTTATGTACAGGTAATTAGCTAACCTTGATCGAGAGCTAGCTGACTTTATAGTGGGGTGGATGAGACATGCCTGTAATCCCAGGACTTGGGAGGCTAAGACCAACTACAGGATCACAGGTTTGAGGCCAGCCTCAGCAACTTAATTAGACCCTCAGCAACTTAGTGAGACTTTGTTTCAAAATAAAAAGAATAAAAAGAGCTGGAGGTGTAGCTCAGAGTTAGAAAGCCCTTGGGCTCAATCTCTAAATCAGAGATGGAGAAACTGATACATGCTGTATATATTGAGTCCAAATCATACCATTTTAAAATATCACGTATTGCCAAAGGAATTGCAAACCAAAATATTCCTATCGCCAAAGGGACAAACTAAAAGCCAATTTCTTGTCATTTCTATAGTGTACTTTTAATTTCTATAGTTTTTATTACTTAACTTCCATTTTATGTCTATATGTTTTAGAAATAAGCTAAAAATTCCTTTTAAATGAAACTATAGGCATTCCTTAAAATACAGAGAAGAATCTCACAGTGGTCAGTAGGCCCTAGTGTTAAAAACATTGTGTTAAGTAATAAAAGTATTATTTCTTTATTTTAAAATACATTTGCCTAAAAAAATGAGTAAAATAAATGTCAATAGCTTTACTAAGATATACCTACTATTATGTTCATCTATTTAAATTGCCCAGTTTGGTGGTTTTATAATGTTTATCAAATTCTGCAATCATTAACATAATCTAATTTTAGGACATTTTCATCACCCTAAATATTATCATAAAAAAAACTTTAAAAATTAAACTCATAGAACTTGAGATTGTTGAGAACACATTTTTGCGCCCCAGTGAAGGAAACAATGCTCCAGGTATACAGGGCAGACTGAGAGGATTGTAAAGAGCCCAACACAGTATTACCCTTTCACATGCCAATATTGTATACAC
Source organism: Graphiurus murinus (assembly GCA_004027655.1). NCBI lineage: Eukaryota > Metazoa > Chordata > Mammalia > Rodentia > Gliridae > Graphiurus > Graphiurus murinus. The sequence continues at coordinate 40,568 of PVLC010004623.1, read as the reverse complement.
TGAAGGCTTCTATCTTTAGGTCTTTGCAGTGGTGTTTGTTGTATTGATTCCCATTTTCGTCCACCTCATCCCATCCAAACCCCTGCAGCAGGGACCAGAGTGGTGCCCAGTGCCACTGTAAGGCTGCCCGGGGTTTGCCTCCTCATCTCACAGAAGCCAGCTTCTCCATTTCCTTGTATTCACACTTGGAGCAATTAAGAACGTTCTGTTGATCATTTTCGGATGGCATTTTCTGTTTTTCACAGAACGTCATTTCTTTCCTTAGTTATTGAAAGCCCCTTAGGTTTTTCTGATTGTCTTTGTTTCTCTAGGATATCTGGTTTCTTCTCAGTGCTAGACTAGGATATCACCTGCAAGTCCCAAGAGGCTCAGGAGGATCCCATAAAGACAAAAATATACACCATTGCCTCCCTCGCATCTTTCAAGAAAACAGACTAAAACATAGGACATTTGAGCTACTCAGAATTTATATATAACTCTATATGTCCTATCTATCTATCTATCTATCTATCTATCTATCTATCTATCTATCTATCTATCTATCTACCTATTATCTATCTTTTTTGTAAGCCTGAAGACTCCATGCAGACTTCTACCACCACCCACTACTCCCATCTTGGAATAAGTTTTAAGGAATTTCAGAAACAGTTACCTAGAAGATGTCAACCCTAACATTCAATAGTAAATGCCAAAAAGAAAAAGTCATTAACAGTGTGGGATTCATAGTCGCTCTTACGATGCTCTGCTATTCTGCACCATACAATCATGTAACATGAAACTGAGGGTCCTCAGGCCTGGAACAGGATGCATTCTGCTTTGATCATTGCTCTTTTCTGAGCTTTTTGTTTCATTTGCCATAGCTTCAGATTTGTAGGAAACATTGATTGCCATTTTTGCTTCAAATATCAAAATTTTATATTAGTGTTTTTTCTCTTTCCTAAAAATATAGAGCAATTTCAACCTACTGCATACATTAATTATATATAAGAAACAGTGCAGAATGATGTCATTAGCCATTTACTATCATCCTTTTAATTGCCACACCTGGAAGGATATTGTTATTTTCTACAGTAGTTAAGCAGAGAAACCATCTCACCAGAATCCATGGAAAATCACGAAGGACAAGTACACTTTATTAAAATTTGTGCTACAGCTCATGGAAAGCTTCATTGTCACAAACTAATGATATTTCATTGCCTTCGAGTATAATTTTACAGCATTGCTCAGCAAATGCTGCATTTCCATCTGCCTTCCTTGTTTCTCAGCTCCTCCAAGATCATGTGCGCCCATTAGGTAAAATACTGATAATAATTCATGGAAGGAAGGTCCATTAGCAAGGGCCTGGACTAAACAGAGGAGCAATACTCAGGTTCCTTCCCTGTTTGCAGTGCCAAATACTTTTTTTTTTTTTTGCAGTACTGGGGATTGAACTCAGGGGCATTCTACCTCCAAGCTATACCCCCAACCCTATTTTTTATTCTTTATTTTGAAACAGGGTCTCACTAAGTTGGAGAGGGCCTTGCTAGGTAGCAGAGGCTGGCCTCGAACCTGGATCCTGCGGTCTCAGCCTCCCAAATGCTGGGATTACAAGCGTGTGCCACAATGCCCACCTCCCAAATACTTTTAATTCCTATAACAAGGACATGCTATACATGTTGTGTTATGTTATTTGGCTTATTTTGCAATTTAATGTAGTTATACCTACTGTTCACCAGTAATAATATCAAGTCCAAGTTCTGCAAATAAAATGTAACTTTCAGTTTTCCAAAGAAATGATATTTCAATAGCCTGAATTTCTCATGTTTTCCTGTTTTGGTGTGGAGATCTATACCAGGATAGTATCTATTTTGTTGATTGGATTCATTGAGAAGGCCACCACCTTCTGTCTGCATGGATTGATGTTAGGGAGGAGGCTGAATCCAAGTCACCTGGTAGCTTAGGCAGTGGTAATCCATACTTCTCTCCGTGCCTCTGTCTTTCCCCTACTTCCTTCTTGCCTTTTTTTCTTCACTCTTTGAACAATTCTTGTTCACTGTTGTGCAAAACATCAAAGATATAATACACAGTTCTCATGCTCAAATATTTTGTAGGCCACTCGGCTTCTAATGATGTGGATGAGGGCTTTGCATTCTCTCTAATGATTGTCAGCCTCTAGTACTTCCCATATCCAGTACTCGGGAAAATTACCACTAGCAAATTGTTAAAGATATATAATGAAGTTGGTAACATGATGACAATAGCCAAAATCCAGAATTGCAACACTTTTTATTAATTATGTGTCCTAACCTCCAGACTTGCCAATTCTGAAATTTCCAAATGGACAAGTCAATCATGGAACAGACTTCTTTGTTTAGCACTTTTGCCTTCACACTGAACATTATCTTTTAGGATTAGTAAATTATGATCTACACAGTGTAAATAGATGTGCTTGTTTTCACCAATAGATACATCAGAAGAGTCATCAGTATAGTTTTCATTTATAAAAACAAAAATCAGAAGCAATAAATGTTTCTTTATAGAGTTTTCCTCTATTGTTTCCGATAAAAAACTTTCCCAACACAAACACCAACTAAATTTTAATTATTTTCCAATGAGTAATAACATATAGACACTTATGCAGTTAGACGATTATGGTGAAAGGACATTTTTATATGTATTTGGATTTGGGGTGAAGAACCAACTTATACCGGATGAGTATTATATAAACATATAGGTATGATTACCTATACCAAGGGTGCTGAAAAATAATCATAAATAAATGAAACTGCTCTTGAAATGGGTATGCCCTTACTCTGATCCTTTTAAAAAATAAATTTAATTAAAAGATTTTACTTCTACCATCAGTTAAACACTTATTTCAGTATCCCAAGCAAATGAAAGCAATTTGTTGGTTTTAACTTAAACACTGAAAGGAATAATAATATTTTACTTTAATATCACACATTAGAATTCTCAATATGTTTTTACATTATTCTGTTTGCTTGTTAAAAAAGCATGAGGTAAGCAGTTCAGAGAAGCTCACAGGTGAGAGAAATTGGTCTCTGAGAAGCAACTTTCCCTTCTTGCTAAGTATCACAGCTAGGACTAAAATCTAGGACATTTCCTGTTTTTGTCTTTACACACATTAGAATGACTCAGGAAAGAGATGAAGTTTTCTGGAATAATACCTATTTTTCCTTTTCTTGTGTGATTTTTAGGAAATAATATTGAAGTAGGTTACATGACATTTTGCACTCAATTTGAAATCTAGAGAAAAGGAACAATGGAATGGCCTGTGCCAGATGTTCAATTCAGATATCTCAGTTAATCTACCGAAGCAACATTACCAAGCTTCAAGGAATGAGCATTTTACATTTTTAAAAAATTCTACATTCACTTGGAACTGCAATATTGCTTCCCCCCCAAAAAAATCACTGCTTTTAGGTAGGGCCTTCTCCTGTGATAAGTGAAGAAATGCTGATGATCCATGTCCCATGGGTTGGGAGAATTTTTTAGATCATAGAAGACTACTTAGAGGATCAGAGTAACATATGGTAACATATTATTCCTGAATCATATAAACTGAAGGTGGAAAGTTTTCACATTCATAATACTACATATGTCTTCAGGTAAATAAAGTTTTAATATACTTTTAATGGTGCATTTCAGTCTCACATCATAATGTAATTCAGAGTGACAATGACATACATGCACTTGGTGAGCTTCCCTCCAGCTTCCAAAGTAAAAAAAAAAAAAAAAATTAGCCTATCTTTCTGAAATAAGAAGTTCACAGAAAATAGATGATAACAATGTTATTTTGTTTACAAAGAACCAGAATTTTAAGATTGAGAATGAATACGCAAAGAATATGGAAAGTTCTATGAAAGGAGGAAAATACATCAGAGTAATTATTTGTCTTTACTGTTGTCATCCAAACAGAGTCAATGTCTTATGGAATGTTATGATGATTCACAACATGGACTTGGGATTCTGGGTAGTAGAACCTGGGATGCTTTCTGTCTTTGACCCTACTTCCTGAAAGCGCTCATAACTTTACGTGGGTGACGAAAAGAAGGACGCCAGTAAGAAATGGCCATTAGGATGCATGAAGTTACCCAATACTTTTAAAGTTTACTTTTAAATATAAAGGATCCCTTTAATTAACCATAACTATCAATGGATGCTTGAAAGATTTTGTTCTCATTCTCAATAATTCCCCTTGGCTTTTCACCTTAGACACCCAAATAAACACAAAGCCTAAATAAAAACTGCTTGAGATTTAAAACAAGCACCTTAGCCAGGTGTGGTGGTGCATGCCTATAATTCCAGTACTCAGGAGACTGAAACAGTAGAATCTCAGGGTGGAGGCCAGCCTTAGCAATTTAGCAAGATCCTGTTTCAAAATTAAAAAAAAAAATAAAAATGACTGGGAATGGAGCTCAGAGGTAAAATGCCCCTGGGTTCAATCCCCAGTACCAATAATAAATAAACAAACAAACAAATCAATAAATAACAAGCCCACTTCTAGAGTTGCCACTCGTTACATGGCTTCTTCTACCCTTTGCAGTTGTAGGGTTTTTTTTGTTTATTTGTTTGGTATTTGTAGTTACCATGATAGTTTGACCATAACCAGGTGGTTTCCTGCACACAGTGCTTTGAGCTTTTCTTTCTGGAACCTTCTGATACCTCCCACTATTTTCTTTCTATGATAAGAAATGAACACAGACATATACATATACATATACATATACATATACATATACATATACATATACACAGTGGGTGAGAGAAAGAAAAAATGGGAACAAGTTGTTTCCTCCTTTTCTCCTCTTCTTTTTCTGTGTCTTTAATTCCACTGGATATAAATCATGGCATAAGCTAGAGGATCGAAGACCTGGGAGCTTAAGACCCCTGCTGGTAAGGACTGGTTTATAGACTTGTTATTTTCATTATTGCTTTGTAAATGGCAGCATTTGAAGTGGTGTGTGGGTTATGGAAAAGAGCAGTGGGCATTTCAGTTTGGACGCATTGATTTTCAGAAGCACACTTGACTTCTGTGTGTGAAGCAGCCAGATTTGAGACACACTTGCCCTGCTTTGGGTATGCAGCTGTGATTTAAGAAAGGAAGAGTCATTGCATGCATAGATGATGGTTCTTAAGGACTGCACATTACTGGGTGTTGCACAGTGGAATCCTGACATTCAGTTAAATAGAATGGAGTTACTGGAGGATCAAGGACCTGGTCAGGTTTATTGTAGTATTCTTCTTTTTAACTCTTTTCTTAGCTGTGTTGATTATTTATCATCCAATAAATCACTAATGCATTTTCTTTTACTGAATGGCAATACTTGACTTCAACTCACAGTGATCAGGCATACCATTTTTCGCTTTAGTGTTTAGTCTCTTGCACTTTAATCAGAAACCAGGGACCTTTGTTAGATGATCTTCTTTAAGCCACTCGAAGCAAAGGAATTCAACTGTGGATATTTCAGTGAACATTGTAAAATGCATCTAAGGCATAGTAGACTACTTCCTTTTATAACGTTTAGTATTTAACTTGGAATGCCTTTATATCCTCCCATTAAAGAACATCTTTAGCTAAACTTACAAAAGTACTTTTCTAAATCCTGATGTAATTATTACAACAGTACTGCTGTGCTACCGTTTCTACTACTACTGTAAAGAATTTAATAAAGCTCCTTTAAAAAGCCTGCTGGGCGCCGGGCGTGGTGAAGCACATGCTTGTAATCCCAGCATTTGGGAGGCTGAGACAGGAGGATTCTGGTCACGGCCAGCCTCAGCTACCTAGTGAGGCACTCTGCAACTCAATGAGACCCTGTTTCAAAATCAAGAATAAAAAATAGGGCTAGGGGTATAGCTCAGAGGTAGAATGCCCCTGAGTTCAATCCCCCGTACCGAAAAAAAAAAAAATAATAAAAGCCTTATGAAATGTACCAGGACTCAAAGTTACTCATAAGAGGTATGTTTAGACTAAAAGGTGTTCTCACTCCAGTACTTATTTTCTGTCTCTTTTTTCATAGTTATTTGAATTTGATAATAATATACAATGTCATTAAGGTGTATTTCATTAAGGAATTAAGAACAGAGATAGCCAATAATTTACTGAATCTGATAGTTTAAATTATTGAATTTAAATTATTAGGTTCATTTAAAAATTCAAAGAATCTTTTCAAAATCTAGGTTACAACCTACCTTTTAAAAATGTTAAATATATATATATCACACACCACTGTGTAATAATCCCCTGAGAAGCCAGTAAATTTTGAGTCACCTTTCTAACTTGAAGGAACATACAATCCTATTGAATTGATAGAAAATATAGGTATTAAAAATAGAAAACAGTTTAAGATGATTATTAGTGTGATTTGGCAATTATTAGTGTGACAATATGTTCTGTAGGAGTTGAACCATCAGAGACTGCAGTAGGCAGGAGTGATAGAAGAGGAATTGTTTCTTTCTCAGGAAGCACACAAAAATCCTAAAAGATTTTACCATCAAGAAGGTCATTCCCACATAAGAAGGAGTGGTTCAATTGTGTGACATCTGAAGGATCCTCAATGTCCTCTTCCTTTTTTTCTTTTTTTTTTTTAACTGAATTACTTGCTGCCATTGCTGGCTACAACGCAGAGTTGTCTTCTACCTTCAAATGTTCAAAAAAGTGTGGAGAAATTCCTCTTTTCTCAGATATTTCAACAGAGCTCAAGTAAGCCTAAATTTACAAAAGAATTTGCTAACTACTTAGAACAACATGGAAGCAAGATGAAAATGTGAAGACTTTCAAGCTTACAAGCAAGTTTATGATCCCACCATGGTTAATTTACTCAGTCGCAAATCCCTACCCTATTAAACATCACTTTGCAGACACAGCTACCACACCTTGACTTCTAAGAGCCCGTATAATTTTTAGGAACTTCCTACTTCCTTGCTTTTTTAACTCTCAGTTTGCTTCTAAGCAAAGGAAACACTTTACAACCCATAAGATTGGAAATGATCTCCTAGGGTCCTTGATGGTGGCAAATGAGGATCTTTATTGAGTTCATTTTCTGGTCTGAGGGACACATTTTCCCCCCAGGTGATTCATGACACAATAGTGACTGACAGAGTGAATAATATGAATTCGGGAGGAATTAGTGTCTTTTCTTTCTGAAAACAGAATGATCCCATGACAAGCTCAGTGACATTGCAAGGCCATGTGAGCAAGTGTGTCATTTATGCAATAGGAATTACATGTTCGTATTACCAGGAAACAGAAAGAGAGGTGGAGTTATCATGCTATTGGGTCATAGTAAGGGAATAGTTTAAAGAAATGATATAGATTTAAGGTGCTACTGAATCAGTGAAATAGGGCGAGAAGATGCCTCCTCTTTAACATGACAATCTTGAGCCTGTTAGATTTCTTCAAATATAACCTTGTTTTGCCAAGAATGAGAAATGTGCCTTCTGATGAACCTTTAATCAATAGGCAACTTAATTAAAAGAAAGTAAAGAAAGGAGGAAAGAAGGAGAGTGGCTTCAGCCCAGATCATCCGTCATCCCTCAAAAGGAATCATGTTGCTTACAACCTCAATAAACTTACTTCTTTAAAAGAATTTAGTCTGCAGGCACCAAATAAAATTTTATTTTTCCCCCACATATAAAATGTATTCCAGACAGACCACCAGCTTGTAGCTAAAAAAGTCCAAATAAATAAATACAAGCAAGGTTTATTTGATGTTACAGGTCAGAATATTAAAAGTCACATGTGGGAATAAGGATCTATCAACTTCCGTTCATAAAAGTAAGTACAGAACTAGGAAGCCTATATATTCTCATTATTTGTTTGTGCTGTTTGGAAAAATTGAGAAAATAAGGTAATATTTATCAAGAAATCTTTCAGAGTGTCAGATATTTGGCAAAACCTCTCAAAGGAACTAGTCAAATACGGGCCATACGATTTAGAACTAGAAAGAGATCTGAACCATCATTACATGGCAGTTATACATCAGAAGCTTTATATAGTATCCAGGTTGTTTGCGGGGAACAGTCTTCAATGTGTTAGTCCATTAGTGAATATTTATTGAATGCCTGCTAGGTTTTCAGAAGGAGTACTGGTGGAAGCTAATGAGACCATCTGCTTTGTGGTGAGCCATGCCCAAGTGCTTCACATGGATTATAATTTAGTTCCCCTCTACGGTTTGGATCTGGAATGTCCCACAACCCTTCAGGTGTTGACGGCTTAGTCTCCAAGGGATCAGTGTCCAGAGGGGGTCTTTGGAGGGTGACTTGGTCATGAGGACTCTGACCTCATGGATGCATTCTGATTATGGATTCAGAATTTGAAGGGAATTTGAGAGGTGATAAAAACTTAGAGGATGGGGCCTAGTTTGAAGGAGTGTGTGTGTGTGTGTGTGTGTGTGTGTGTGTGTGTGTGTGTGTTGCTGGGGATTGAACCCAGGGGCATTCTATCTCTGAGCTACATCACAAGCCATTTTTTTTTTTAATTTTAAAACAGGGTCTTGCTAATTTGCTAAGGCTGGTCTCAAATTCTCCTGAAATTCTCCTGTCTCAGCATCCCAAATACTAGAATTACAGGCATGTGCCACTATGCCTCGCTGGAAAGAATGATTATTGAAGGCTGAATTTTGTTTCTGGCACCTTCCTCTCTTCCCTTTATTTCCCTCCTCATCCTCCCCCTCCTCCTCCCCCTCCCTCTTCCTCTCTTTTTTTCTCTCTCTCTCTCTTCCTCTCTCTCTCTCTCTCTCTCTCTCTCTCTCTCTCTCTCTCTCTCCCCCCCCCACTCCCTCCCTCCTTGCCTCCCTCTCTTTCTCCCTCTCTTTATTTTCTGGATGTCATGAAATGAGCTGTTTTGCTCCATTATGCCCAAAGCAACAGAACCAAGTGACCATAGACTGAAACCTCTGAAACTGTGAGCCAAAATAAACCTTTTCTCTTGTAAGTTGATTTGTTTTAGGTATTTTGTTATAGCAATAGAATACAGATTAACACATTCTCACAGTTACACTACAAGGCAACTAGCATTGCAGATGAAGAGCCCAAAGTACAGAGAGGTTAGATAATTTCTCAAGATCACACAACTAGTGACATTAAGTTTGACTTTAAATCAGTATATACAAGTCTAGAACTATACTTTTATTAATATTTGCTTCTCTATAAACTTCATATGACACGGAAGTCTCACTGCTGGGTGTCTACATAACAAAAATAAAAGCACATACATAAATGTCTATAGCTATGTTGTTGGAAATAGCCAACAAGTATAAATATTTCAAATTTCCATTAACTGGTGAGTGAGAAAGAAAAATGTGGTATATTCATATGATAGGGTACTATTCATCTACAAAACAAAATTAACTACTAATATATAATAGGACTCAAATGAACTTGAAAACATTATGCTAAATGGAAAAAGTTATATAAAAGATACCACTATGGTAGACAGAGTCTTAAATGGCTCTTAAAATTATAATCCTAGTGTGCACATCCTATATAATCTGCACACTTGAGTTTGGAAAGGTTTGGTAGATTATGATGGGGTGGTCACTGTTGTGATTAGGTTAGGTTGTGCAGAAAAGGTGAAGAAATTATGTGAACGTATCTAGATTAATCATTAGGTTAATAATCTTTTAAGGAATAATCAGCATCAAAGCCCAACTCTTTAAACAAACTCTGAATAATATATGCACACAACAGATCAAAATAGGATAGCAACATCTTAGACAATCGAAATGCCATTGGAACTACCACCACCACCACCAACAACAAAAAAGAGACAAAGTTATTTGGGTTGATTACTAAAGCAAAACAAAACAAAACAAAAACCCAAGTATTTACATTCTACAGAGATACTTAAGAAGTAAGGGTCACAATCTAAAATTATTTGATATTCAAAGAACTAGGAAAAGCTGACCAATTTTCAAGGGAAAACATAACCAACAGATGCTAAGTATTGAAAACACTTTAAATCACTGACGTTAACCATACTTTGTGAAATCAAGGTGAACTCTTTGAAATAAATGGAAAGACAGAATTTTCTAGCAAAGAAGTAGGAATGAGAAAAGAGAAAAAAATGGAGACTTCATAATGCAACTGAAAATTTGTCCATTGGACTCATTAATGGAGTTGAGATGATAAGAAAGAGCAAGTGAATTTGAAAATACTTCAGTAGAATAGCAAGTCAGATTTTTTTCCTTTGAGGCACAGATACTCTTTAATATAATGTCATCCAATTTCTTGATCCTCGTTTTATTTGTACACTGAGATTCACTATAACTCCAGTTAAAATGGCAATCATCAAGAATACCAATAATAAGCTGGGCATGGTGGCACACGCTTGTAATCCCAGTACTTGGGAGGCTGAGACCAGAGGATCCCCAGCCTCAGCTACCTAGTGAGACCCTCCGCAACCTAGTGAGACCCTGTTTCAAAATAAAGAATAAAAAATAGGGATGGGGGTGTATCTCAGAGGTAGAATGCCCCTGGGCTCAATCCCCATTACCACACACACACAAAAAAAATACCAATAATAAATTCTGGGGAGTATGTACAGAAACAAGAACCCTTATACACTGTTGGTGGTATGGCAGATTACAGCTATGGAGGCCAATGTGGAGATAGATTCCTCGGAAGACTGGGTAAGGCACCTCCACATGACCCAGCTATACTACTCCTGGGTATCTACCCCCCAAAATGAAAGAATATTATAATGATACATGCATATCCATGTTTATAGCAGCACAATTAACAATAGCCAAATGATGGAACCAGCCTAGGTATCCCTCAACAGATGAATGGGTTATAAAACATCGTTATATACACACGATGGGATTTTACTCAATCATGAAGGAGAACAAAATTAATGTCATTTTCAAGAAAATGGATGGACCAGGGGAATATTATGCTAAGTGATATTAGACAGTCTCAGATAGTGATAGATCATATGTTTTCCCTCATATGTGGAAGCTAGAAAGAAACCGGGACACAAAAGAGTCTTCAGATAAATGAGGAGAGAGATTAGTAGAAGAGTGGGAGTGGGGGGACCTGATGAAGGAAACAGTTCAAGCAACCCTATGTTCATTCTTGAGGCGACCAATACCAATTCAATATTATGAATGGGAAGGAGAAGGGAGCAGGGCAGGATCTGGCGGGAAAGGCACTGGGTGCTCTACTCATGCATGTTTCTATCATGCTAACTTCATTATGATGTATGGTTACAATGCACCAATAAAAAGTATATTTTGTAAAAATAGAATAGCAAAATCAGGAGCTGGATGAAGGTGATGGCAGACACTCAGAGGGGATATGCAGCATCAATAACAGCTGAGGATTGGCTGAGTCATTGTAGACTACCACTGGGACCAGACAGAGGAGAGTGTTCTGAATTATATCAGTGCAACCAGTGACCTGGAAGTAAGAAAGATGGCCACAACGGCCAGAGATAGTGAGAGGATGCCAAGAAGACTCGAGTCCTTTGTCATCACTCATGATGTCCGTGAAAGCATCCTGTATTCCCACCGATACCTGAGGCAGCTCCTCTGACTGTTTGGAGGGAAGCAGAGCAACAGGAGAGAACATTTTAAAGGTTAGTGAATGAATGAGCATTCAAAAAAGTGATCTAGTTTTGGTGGACTGGATGGATTTAGAATGTGAAAGAAGGAGTGAAAAATAGAACTCGGGTGTCCCATCCCAGCAATAGATGATGGTGAAGTATTCTGTACTGAGCTGCTGGGGAAAAGAAGACTGGAGTAGAATGGAAATCATTAGCACTGTCCCAAACATGTTACATTTGACATGCCTAACAGATGCCATTGTACAAATAGGCAGTTGGATACAGTCTGTAACTCAGGCAGGAAGTCTAGAAAAGCAATGTAATTCCCAAAGTCATCTTAACACCCAGGAAGAGAAGGTCAAGAGAGAGCTGAGAGTTGTTAGGTAAAAAGGCCACAGTACTGGGACAATGTTTGGGGGCCTTTCAAATGAAAATGAACGAGAAAAGGAGGGGACATGCTGGTGCAGCCAATTTTAGTATATCTTCCCTAGGAAAGAACTTACAATTTTCAAGGTATTTATTACAGTATGGTATCAGGACACAGACTCAGTTGAGATGAAACTCCATAGAACCGAGAAAACTGAAAACCTGTATGATTTAGGCAATAGTTCTGACCTTTAAGAGCAGAGAAGTGGGGAAAGTATGTTCAGACACAGCAAATCAGATATTCACATTCTGTTTCCACCAGAACTTGATGAATCTGGGACACAAGCCTCCAAATCGAACAGCTGGAATACAATATCCATCATACACACGGTGCAAGAGGGAGCTCCCGGAGCTTTTTAGCCCATATATTAATAAGTCTTGGGGATGTAAAAGGAGAAAATGTAGTTGGGATAATGTTGTGTACTTCTGTGTGGGATTATGGATCCTTAATGTTATTGTCTGTACTGATGTTTTTTGGACTAGGAAGAGGCAGCTGGCTCTCTGTGGTTTTCATAAGAAGATATCCACCTCACCAGGCTATCACAGTGAGAAAAATTTTAAATGCATAAATGAAGATGGATCATTTTCCCAGTCCCATTGCTTCTCTTTGTGGTGCTTTTTGCCCCGAGATTACACAAATGAATGGTTTTATGGCCACTGAACATAGCACAGCTGTAGATAGGATATATAATACAATAAGAAATTGTTCAGAAATGGGGGGCATGGAAACATTATCTGCATAATACTGTTAAGTTCAAAAGCTACACGTGTCGCCCTACCCCATATAGCACAGACCGGTCTTATAAGTTAGATATACCCTACAGTCACTTTTAAGTGATAGGCATAACGTCTTAGACTATTCTCAGCATTGTATTTTTCTTTGTTTATTCTTTACTCTTTCTTTTTTTTTTAATTTTAAAAATGTTGTTTGTGCCAGATACAAGAAAAAACAAAGTTGTCTTTCATCCCTACTCATTTCCTGCACATTTTTTTCCCCAAAAGTGGGGCCAACTTAGCATGCCTTAAGTGAGACCAACCTACCAGTAGACCAATCCATTGTACCAGTCAACAGAGATGCAATTTTCCCTGCCATCCACTAATTTCCAAAACGACAGAGTTTTACAGACATTCATAAGGAAGCCCCATGAGCGTGAAACAATATCGAAATTAAGCTTAGTGTGTGAAGCCATTATGGGCTTTCCTTCCAACCCCTCTGCATTTATGTCTCCGTTCTCTGAGTGATACCACTGCTATAAAACCTCCCAGCTACACTGGAGTGTGTCACTCTGCCGGTACCTAGGGGTGTGAGGCCCTTGTAAATCTTGGCTCCTCCACTGCTAGGAGCTGATTAAAGTGTGCTCGCTTGCTCTGGTGCTTGGTTCCTTCCTGTGGTTCCACTCACACTGCCAAATACCAGCAGCCACCGACAGGGCTCCCCGGTCTGCCTCTGCCAAGCGAAATGTTTTGAAATTAAAAATCTGAAGAAATGGTGCAATGAGTGCCTGATCAGGTGGTTTCTCCTTAGGAAACTGCTTAATGGGAGGGAATTCAGCATAGCCTCCCAGTGGTGCCTCCAACGCAGAACTTGAATTTAAAGAAACAGGGTTTCTTTCCTAGCTTAGACAAATATGTGCAAGTCTTCCAAGTGAGGACCTTCGTGTCTTGAGATATTTATTTTTGAACTGTGTTTATGAAATTTCTAATTTGAAGTGTAATACATCCTACCATAGTAAAGTTGGACAGCACACAAAAAGGATAAAGGAGAAAATATAAATGATCCCTAACCTCACCAAAATTTGTATTATATTATATTAGTAAGTAAATAATATATATGCGATAACAAATATGTATACACAAATATATACATGCTTATGTGTGTGTGTGTGTGTGTGTGTGTGTGCTTCAATTTGCTTAGAATATTTTCCAGAACCATTACAAAGCCTATAAAATTAAGTTAATATTTGCTTACTAGTCTATTACATAGAAGTCCTAACTTATTTACTAGTGTTGTATATTTAAGTATTTCCTCTCTTCCCTAATTTTACACCATTATGAATAGTACACAGTGGACATTTTTGTACCTAAATCTTATTCTGTTTATATGATGATTTTCTTAGGTTCATTTTCTAGAAATATAATCATCAGGTCAAAAGTCATAAACTTTTAGAGGACTTGATATCACCATGAAAAGAAGTTTCTCAGCAACTCTTTTTTTTTTTTTGCGGTACTAGGGATTGAACTCAGGGGCATTCTACCTCCGAGCTATACCCCCAGCCCTATTTTTTATTCTTTATTTTGAAACCGAGTCTCACTGAGTTGCGTGCCTCACTAGGTAGCTGAGGCTGGCCTCGAACCCGGATCCTCCGGTCTCAGCCTCCCGAATGCTGGGATTACAAGCGTGCGCCACCACGCCCGGCTTCTCAGCAACTCTTGCAAATAGACTTCTTTGGTTCAAGCACACCAATTGGCTAAATAAGACCTACTGTTCACTCAGCCAAAAATATAACACAGTATAAAACTTGGGTTCGCCCATAATATTTGACAGATTATGCACCTTATTTGTAAATTAAATTACATATATTTTAACCTATTTTGTCCCTTACCTAGATGAGACAAAGATTATGGATTTTGCTTTGTTATGATCAAGTGTAACTTAATGGCTTTATGTAGCAATATAATTCCTTTATTTTTTAAAATTTATTTACATGTTCTTTAAATGTGTTGTTTTTCTGAATTCTTTGATTTCATTTCTGATGTAGTATATATTGTAGGATGTTATTTTTGTTGTATTTTTATGTTTTAACTTTTCAAGTGGCTTAATGCTATCTGTTTAAACTTAAATGCTTTGTTTCTAGTGATTGTATTCTAAGAATGTGTATGTCTTATATATTTTTTCACTAAATATTATTGAGCTTTTGCTTCATGGTTTAACACATGATTACTTATAGAAATGTTTAATGTACATTTAAAAAAGAATATTCTTTTTTTAGGACTTATAGCTTGATATATCTTTTTCTAGAATATCCATTCATACAAATCTTATTTATTAGTGTATTAAATATCTATGTCTTTGTTTCTAACACTTCATATATAAAAAACTCAAACAAGCATTTGGAATTTGTACTGCAATGAGTCATTGTTCTCTTATATTTCTAGGAATTGTAGATTTTTACTCGTAGAGCTAATTAACATGTGGGGCTCTGATTTTATCTTTGAAGAATATAGAATAATCCTCTTTTTCTTTTGCTGCAAATATTATTTTGTATGCAACTGGTATTTTCATGCATACTGTTTTTTAGACTTTAATGAATCTCCTTTAACATAGTACACTAGTAATGTGTGCAAATTTAGAGAAAAGATAGTAGAGTTTTTAAAATACTTTACCCCAAATTATGTCTACAGAATTTTCTGTCTCCCTTGTCTCATCTGCAAGATGAGGATGTCAAATAGAATCATTTAGTTGACTGTAACTCAAATTAGTTTGGCTCATCTTGTTTTATGTCTTTGAGATTCCCTCATCTCTTCTTCCCTCTGTGTTGGCCCCACACTTGGGCTGGCCTTAAGCACAGTTGCAAGAGGGTTATTGTGGTTTAAAGATTTCACACCCACAGACCAAGATGTCTCATCTTTAGGAGAAAGCACACTTCTTTTGTCAGCTTTCCTTTGTTTATGACTGGTCATGTGAAAATGCTGTATCTGGTAGGATTTCCACTGAAACCACTTCTAGAAACTAGAAGTCCAGTCAGTTTTGTTCTTAGCAAGGTTATGAGAAGAGGGCTGATAATAATAAAAGCTTAGGTCTATGAGGACAAAAAGAGCAGAAATTGACAAAGAATGACAATGACAATAAAACCATTTACCTTATGTTGGATGAATTCATTTCACTGAGTCAATTAGGAGAGTGTCTGGCATGTTGCAAAGGCTTAGTAAATGGAAATCGCTATTATTATTAACCTTTCAATATTGCTTTCAATTTCCTTGTGAGCAGATTGTATTTGAATTTAAAAAATCTGTCATAATCTTGCTCTTTTGATAGGGGAATTTATACTATTTTTGACTGTTTGCAGTATTTACATCTCACTAATTAATTCTGTCATCTTCTTTTATAAACTGCTGAACATTCTGGATTCCTTTAAGAGCCTTTGCTTCTTTGTTTTCTGCTATCTGAACAGTATGCATCATCGTATTTCTCAGTGATTCGCAAAGTATAAACCTTATTTTAAAATTTCATAAATGGCTACTTTTAAAAGTCAGAATTACTTGAGCCTATATATTTCTTCTTTTAAGGTTAGTAGAAGGATAACCTAAGGCTTATGTTTATTCCTATGTAACATGAAAACCCAGTCCACTTTTATTGCTCTTCCAAAATTTTCTGATGTTTGTTCATATGATTCTGGATAATAAAAAATTAATCTAGCTTAACTTATTTTTTTTTTAATTCACAAAGCCATAAGCTTGCCATGTATCTTCTTGTTGCCTCCTCACACTAGTTTCCTTTCCCACTAGGAAGTGTCCACTGTGCATCTCTTCTACTTTACATATAGTCTAGTATTTCAGTGCCATGAAACTCAAGGAAAGAAAATACAGTTGGCCCTCAATATCTGTAGATTCTGCATCTGTGGATTCAACCAACTTCAGATCAAAATGTTTTTTAAAAATTGTATACTGTATCAGATATTACAGATATTTATTCCCTAAGTTATGCAGTATAATAATGATTTACTATCTTGGCGAGCTCACACCAGGGCTGGTGGCTGCTGGGACCCTGCAGCTCTCAGAGAACCAACTCCAGCAAAGAAGCAGCAGCATCTTGTCAAGCCAGTGACTGCAGAAAACCATAATCAAAAGCAATCACACTCTTCTTTCCATGCTCGAATACACCAAGACTCAACTCCCCAGACCTCCCAGCAAGAACACCCAGCAAAATCCTGTGGCTACACCTGTACACATCCCCACCTACAGAGACTCAAGGGGCGCTCATCAAGACAGTGAGTTTACAAAGAGTTCCAGTGGGAGCCGGTGCAGCTACAGGGAATTACGTGGCAATAAACAGACTCTTGGGGTCTGTGAGTTGGCAAATCATCCCTGTAGAGGTGAGGGCAGGGGCTACAGTTGGAAAGAGCAGAAACATGAATTAGCAGACAGTCCCAAGGAACACTCAGACAAGCAGGACCTAGGATTAACAGGGTTTCCAGAAATTACCACAAGGCCACCAGCAGTGGTGGTGGTACATTGAAATAACTCAGCCAAGCATACTGTAGACTTGGAAATCTATAAACTCACACACAGTGGTGCTTGGGTGCTATGAAGACCAAGGCCAGAGGTCAACAAAGTCTTACATAATTGCAGCTGCCCAGAGCAGCAGTGGTGTCCCTGGGGCTAAATATCTGAGCTACCCAAGCGCTGGGCTCAGAATGGTATAATCTCTCCCTGCCAGAGCTTGGGTCCTGAAAACAGGGATGCCAGGGGTCACCGTGGATTCATGTGATCATAGCTACAGATTGGGAACTCAACACGCTCACTGCCAGCAGAGTTTCAGCCTGCTGTGTATATATGACAGTGACTGATAGTACTCCATATGATTACAACCAGCAGATCAGCAGTGGTGTTCCAGGGCCACCAAAGCTCAGTTAGCTCGGTCACAAGTTCATAATATAGTAATCTGATAGTAATCTGGCGCAGCTGAGCTTAGGCCCCGTGTCTACAGAGGCTAGAGATGAGCATGCTGCAATTTCATGGATTCACAACCAGCAGAGCACTGATGGTATCTGTGGGACATAAAATATCAACCAACAGATTTCAGACTCTTAAAAAGAGCATCATAGTCTCTGGCCCTATGGAGTTTGGGACTTGGTAGCAAGATCCTGCAGCCCATCAGAGACTCCTGTTTGCCTACACTAAGAACTATATCTTGTTAAGGAGGCTCTGGGGGCTAAGTGTAGTGGGCATGCCTGTAATCCCAGTACTTGGGAGGCTGAGACAGGAGGATCACAGGTTCATGGCCAACCTCAGCAACTTAGTGAGGCCCTCTGCCAATTTAGTGAGACCCTTTTTCAAAATAAGGAATAAAATAGGATATAGGGCTGGGAGCTGGAAGTATAGCTTGGAGGTAGAATGTCCCTGGATTCAACCCCCAATACCACACCCCCCAAAAAAACTAAAGTCTCTGGAGACAAACTCAAAAGTTTGTTTATATGAGACAGATTTGTACAAGCAAGTATATAGCCCCAGCATAGACCTTATTATAAAAAGATAACAAATAGACAAAGGACTCTCACACAAAGAGGAAAAAAATGCCAAGACCAGAGAAATACAAACCTGAGATCTCTGAAAACATGAGAATGAATACCAGCCAGGAAGTTATAAATTTCCACAACTCAACAAGGAAGGCCACCAATATTGAGCTGCAAAAATAACAGAAGGAGAATTCAGAATTTTGATTTTCAATATGATTAAAGACCTCAGAGACAAAATTAGAAAAAGTGTACAGGAAATAAAATAATATGTGAATAGAGAAATTGAGCACCTAAGTAACAACCAAAAAGAGACTTTGAGTAAAATGAAGGAGTCAATCAATGACTTAAAGATCTCAGTAGAAACCTCTGGCAGGCTAGACCAATGGGAAACAGAGTCTCACTCTTGGAAAACAGCTTATTCAAAACCAACCACACAATCAACAATATAGAGAAGACAATATGATAACACAACCAAAATATCTAAGAAATTTGGTATAATATGAAACAACCTAACCTATGGATAATAAGCATTGGAGAAAGAAGCACAAACCAAGGGTATTAGAAACTCCTCAGAGAAATAATATCAGAGAATTTCCTAAAATCAGAAAAAGACTTGGACATTCTTGTACAGGAGACATTTAGAACACCAATAAGTCACGATAAAGAACTTCCCCATGCCACATAATAATCAAAATGACTAATATAGAGACAAAGGACAGAATCTTAAAAGCATTGAGAACAAAGGAATGGTAACAGGGGAAAAACAGTAAAAATCACTCAACTTCTCAACCCAAGTCATGAAAACCTGGAGAGTATGATGTACTCCAGACCCTGAAAGAAAACAACTTCCAATCAAGGCTCTATATTTCCAGCAAAGATATCATTCAGAAATGATGGAGAAACAAAAACCTTCCAAGACAAGCAAAAACTAAAAGAATCTATGACTACCAAGCTGGCACTAGAGAACATGCTTAAATAAAACACAAAGAAAAAAAGAAGAAATAAATACCAGAAACAGAGAAGGAGTGATTTTGACTATATGGGCAACTGCATGAAGGAGAAGGAGAAATAACAATATATCAAACGGTAATATAACTCAAAACTATAGGAAACAAAATTCATTTCTCAATAATAACACTGACTGCCAAAGGTCTAAACTCCCCAATTAAAGGCATAGAATGACAATGTGGATTAAAGGATATAATCCAAATTTATGCTGCCTGCAAGAAACTCACCTTACAGGCAAAGATATCTATGGCCTAAAGGTAAAAGGATAGAAAAAGATATACCATGCAAAGGGAGCCCGAAAACTAGAGGAGTTGCAACACTCATATTTAACAAAGCAGACTTTAAGCTAAAACTTATCAGAAGAGACAAAGCAGGTCACTTCTTACTAATAAAAATAACAATCCAGGGAGAAGATATAATGATGGTAAACACTTATGCCCCAAATGTGGGTGTACCCACTTTTATAAAAAAAAGCTCTTCAGGACATTAGATCTCAAATATATTGGAAGATTTCAACATATCACTCATATTAGTAGACTGATCTTCTAGGGAAAAGGTGAGGAAAGACCTTTCAGAGCTAAAGAACACTATACACCCTAACAGACATATACAGAATATTCAAACCAACAACAGCTGAATACACATTTTTTTCAGATGCTCATGGAACCTTTTTTAAAATAGACCACATCCTGGGCCACAAAGCAAGTATCAGCAAATTCAGAAAATGTAATATAATTTCCTGCATCTTTTCATATCATAATGAAATGAAAGTAGAAATCAACAATAGGAAGACCAAAATAAATTACATAAATACATAGAGAATGAATGATAGACTTTTGAATGTGGATTGGATTTCTTCTTTAAGAAATACGGGGAGAAATAAAAAAAATTCTTAGAATTAGATGAAAAGAGAGACACAATATACCAAAATTTATGGGATACTTCTAAGTGCACACATGAGAAAAACAGAAAGTCATAATAAACAACCTAATGATATGCCTCAAGGACCTGAAAAACAGTAACAATCTAATCCTAAAGCCAGTATAAGGCAGAATATAATTAAAATCAGAGCAGAAGTGAATGAAATAGAGAACAATTAAAAAAATACAAAATATCAAAAAACCAAAAAGCTATTTCTTTTAAAAGAGTAACAAGGTTGATAAACCTTTAGCCAACCTAACCAAAAGAAAGAGAAAATCAACCCAAATTATTAACATCAGAAATGAAAAAAGAGACATCACCACAGACAGTAGGGGAATCCAGAGAATTATCAGAAACTATTTTGAAAATTTATACTCTAATAAACTGGAAAACAAAAATGAAATGGAAAGATTTCTAGACACATACTACTTACCTAATTGAACCAAGAAGTTATACAAAACCTAAACCGACCAAGAGCAAGCAAGGAGATAGAAACAATAAGCAATAAGGAGCCTTCCATCAAAGAAAAGCTCAGATCCAGATGGATTCCCAGCTGAATTCTATAAAACTTTCATAGAAGAACTAAATCTAATACTTCACAAGTTATTCCATGAAATTGAAATAAATTGAATCCTTCCAAACTCCTTCTATGAGGCCAGTATTACCATAATACCAAAAACAAATAAGGATCCGTCAAGAAAAGAAAATTACAGGCCAATATCACTGATGAGCATAGATGCAAAAAGTTTAAATAAAATATTAGTGATACACATTCAAAACCACATCAAGAAAAATTGTACAGCATGACCAAGTTGGTTTCATCTTAGAGATGCAAGTCTGGTTCATCATACCCAAATCACTACATTCATCACACAAAAAGAACTAAGGACAAAAATCACATGATCATCTCAATAGATGCTGAAAAAGCATTTGACAAAATACAACACCAATTTATGTTAAAAACACTGACTAAAGAAAACATAATAGCAGGAACTTACCTCAACATCATTAAGACAATATACAATAAACCCAAAGCTAACATCATATTGAATGAAGAAAAACTTTTGGAATTCCCTTTAAAATCAGGAACAAGATATTGATGCTCACGATCACCAGTCTTTTTCAATTTAGTCCTCAAAACTCTTGCCAGAGTGTTAAGGCAAGAGAAAGATATGAAAGGAATTCAAAAAGGAAAACTGAAACTATACATATTTGAAAATTACATGATCCTATATTTAGAAGACTAAAAAACTCAACCAAAAGACTTCTAGAGCTGATTAACTAATTTAGCAAAGTAGCAAGATATAAAATCAAACTAAAAAATCAGTAGCTTTTCTATATGCCAACCATGAATTCACTGAAAAAGAAATTCAGAAAATAAGTTCATTCACAATAACCCCCCAAACAATAAAATACCTAGGAATAAATCTAATCAGGGGTAAAAGACCTTTACAATGAAAATTATAAAACCCTTAAGAAAGAAACTGAAGAACATCTTTGATGATGGAAAGATCTCCCTTGCTCGTGGATAGGCAGAATAAATATCAAAATGACCACTTTACCAAAGTGATCTACAGAGTCAGTGCAATCCTTATCAAAATACCAATGCCATTTTTCATAGACCTAGAAAAATTGTCATAAATTTCATATGGAGAAACAAAAGACCTAGAATAACCCAAGAAATTCTCATAAATAAGAACCATGCAGAAGGCTTCACGATTCCTGACTTCAAATTATACCACAGAACTATAGTAATAAAAACAGCATTGTATTGGCACAAAAAAGACACCAATGTAACAGAATAGAAGATATAGAAACAAATCCACACACTTGTACTAATTTGATTTTAAACAAAGGTGCCAAACACATAAGTTGGAGAATAGATGCCTTTTCATTAAATGATGTTGTGAAAATTGGCTATCCATTTGTAGAAAAATGGAATTAAATCCTTACCCCTAGGAGAGAGCTAGCAACATATAGTCACTGGATGCCAAACAAGTGGCTCAGACCAGGCACGCAGAAGACTTCGGAACTAGCGCCTGGAACCCAAGAGCTCTCATGGATCCAGCCTGCAGCTTTAAGAGTCCCCACGGAGCACCCCAGCTGTCAATGCACCTGTCCAGGAGCCGCTGGTGGAGCCCTGGAGCAGCCAGCGCCGTGGTGCCTGCAGCTGCATCTGCTGTGTGAAGCTCTCCACTCCAGCATTCCGCACTCCCTGTCAACATCGTGCATCCTGTAATGTCAGTGTGCAAGAAATGTGGTCAAGGAGAGCTCTCAGTCTCTCCCTCTCTTCCTCTCCTTGAATCCTACCCACAGCAAAATGAATGGGCGACTTGGTGGGACATGTCGCAGGTCCATGGCCTGCCCTGTCCCCTGTCCCCTGTCCCACCCTGCTCCTGCTGCTGAGCAGGAGCACCTCACTGCTGAGTGGGAGCACCCTGCTGACCCTCCTCCAGTTCTGGCCATCTACACTACCTGCAGTCTCCCCTGCCTTGCTGCTATACAAGCTGGCTTCTGCAGCTGCACACCCCACTCTGGGGGTTCTGACCAGAGAGTTATGTTTGGAGATCCTGCAGATGCAGCCTGAAGTGTCCACTAGCAAGCGACTCCTGCCCACTGAGACCCTCCAAACCCCTCAGGATGCTTCTCCAGCCCAGATGCTTTCTCCTGCCTTCACCACTTCAGCAGGTAGATCAGGCTATGGGCCCCCTGCCAACCACTCACCTCCCTCCTCCTGGCCCAGAGGTAATAGAGGTGAGGTCCCAAGAAGAACCTCTGGGAGGGATGGAGGAAGACCATCACCTGCCCAGCTCTCCAGGTTCCCAGGGGAGAGGGAAAGAGGTGCAAGCCGAGCAGCCTTCAGTCCAGCAGCTAGCTGTCCTCCACCAGCAGCAAGCTGCCCGACACAGGCCTTGCAAAAGGACACATGACATGCCTGAGTTGTTCGCCCTGCGCTTACTGTGGGGTTGAGGTGAAGGATCCCCACCTTCTAAGCATCCCTGCTTGGAAGTAGAGGAAGATCTTGGCTCCCAGGGTCAGGGAAGGAGGTGGAGAGTCAGCCTTTATCTGGTCCCACAGCAAGCTGTCTTCCATTGACAGCCACCAGACATAGGCCCTGCAAAAGGACACAGAAAATGCCAGCAGTGTTCCCTGTGCAGTCAGAGTGGGGTCAAGGTGACCAACCCCCACCTTCTAAGCTTCTCTACTTGGAGATGGAGAAAGATACCCATCCATTATATTCATAATTGGTGTTAAAGCCAGTTTTCATTTTTTTCTAAATAAAGAGAACCTATGCTTTTATGAACACTAGGTAAATGCCTTCAGCTCAAAATTTTTGGTTAAATAGTTTATTTTATTGTTATCTTCTAGATGTCTGAATGTTCAGTCTGTCTGTTGTGCTGGTTCTTTAGCTCTGTAATGGAATCACTTGCTGCCAATTATTTATATTAAGTAATTTTTAAATATTTGCATTATTGTTGACTGATAAACTATTATTATTGGCAAAAACAAAAACTCCTGGTTCTAGTTAAAAATAGAGTGAATTTTAAAAACGCAATTATTTACATAGCACTTACATTGTATTAGGTGTTGTAATGTAGAGATGATTAAATTATATGGAAATATATGCAAGGGTTATATGCAAACACTACATTATTTTATATAAGGGACTTGAGCATCTGTGGATTTTGATATCTATGGAAAGTCCTAGAAACTAGTCCTTTGTAGATATTGAAGTACAACTGTTTAACTAGGAAATACAACTCTACTCAATAAAGACAAAACATTATTGTGATCAGAAGTTCTCATTCATTTTTCGAAGGCTTCTGTTCCAGACAGAATCATTCCATTCCTTTCAATACTTAAATGGTCCAGTAAAATGATCTCCCCAAGACTAAAAAGAGTAGTCTTGTTTCTAATACAATTTTAAATAGGTAAACTAGGAGAAACACAAAAATGATATTTGGCTTTAGAATGCTGTGTTCATTCTGAAATATTTCCACCTAAAAGTGTGGGTATGTAGTTTCAAACATGGTGCCGTATTATGGGGGAAAGGTTCTAGTTTCTAATGAAAATAATTATTCTGAGATAATTATTAAAACAAAAATACAGCCTTCATTAAATTCACTGTCATACTCTGAGTTTGTATAACCATACAAAGGAAGCTATAATTTTCACTTTTCTAATGGAACAATTTAGGTCCAACCAGCTTAATGTAAGTGACTAAAATCCCATTGAACCTTCATCCTCCTGGTGTGAATCCAGGATGTATTCATTTTCAGTGTATTTTACATAATATTATCAAAATGGTTCAATGAAAATGATTTATTTGGCTTACCTACACATGCATTCCAATAGCCATTAAAATAAAACACAGCAGCTAGCCACAAATGATCACATCATTGGGGCCAGGCAATATTGATCACTTCCACCATAGAAAAGGCAGGGATGAAAATCACTCAGAAAACACAGGGTAAGATATCTCATGATATAGCAATGTTTGCGCAGTGCCTGCTGATCAACAAATGCAAAATGGATGCAAACTCAGATAAGATCTTAGCAAGTCAATAAAGCTTCTATTTCTATATTTCCTCACATGCACTCTCCAGCTACCATGCAGCTACCATGAATTCCTCAAGGTTACATTGATCACACGCTTGATATTGCTGGGAGCTCTGTTTTGAATGCGCAATTTTGGCTCATTAATGAGGGAGCTTCAGCAGGTCATTGCAAGTAACCAATGAAACTCAAATACTACTAATAAGACATTGTGGAACCGTGAACTTGCTTGACACTTAAAAAAAAATCATTGAAAGTGCCAGATATCCTTGACAGCGAATCTGGCATTAATAGGTCCCCTGCTCTGTCCACCTCTGCAGTAAATACCTCAGAGGATTGAAAGACATATAAAGTATATAGTAAAGGAGCTTACTAGCCAGGAGTGTGAGACAAAAATTAAACACATAAAACAATCATAGAGCAAAGAATAACAGTTATAATTAATTGCTCACTTATTTCCTAGGCTTTCAAAGTTTATATACAGACCTCGAGAAAATATGTACACCTATACAATATGAGACATTTCTACATATCAAAAAGTTTCAGAGGTAACATCACTTCTTAAAGAGTTTGTTTATACCAGAGAATTTATTTACCTCCAAATGAATCAGTTTTATTACCACCCGAGGAACTGTAGGAAGCAAATAGTCCTCAGAATTGAGCCCAATAAAAAGAGTGCACTGATAAATTTTTCTGGCTCTTTGGCACAGCTGCTGTGCTTATATCATATGTGATCAACAGGTCTCCTAGGGCCATGCTCCAAATCACTTCCTGTGCATCAAAACACACAAAACCTGCATATATGAAGCTAATTGTTCTGCCTCAATATCCAAAACACCACATGAGCTTGGTTATTTCGCCTACGTATCACACATCATGGAAATGATGTGTGTTTTGAAGACCTTTGTCTTTTCACAAATGCTAGTCTTTTACACATAACATGCTTTGTGAAGTGCTTGGAATTTAGTAGGGCACTCAGGAAATATAATTTAGTTGAGACAATGCATACAAATAAATAGCGTCTGCTTATTTCTAATATTGTTGCTGATGAGTAGGTGACTCATTATGATAGAAAGAAAGGCACAGCATACAACATAGTAAGCTGGGTTTTAGGGAGTCATTGTCATGGTTTGGAGAGAAAGTGTCACACCCCCAAAGACTGGTGCTTTGAAGGCGTGGTCCCCAGAGTAGCAAGGCTCAGAGGAGGGGCTTTGGGAAGTGATGGGATCTCACAGGCTCTGACCTCAGCACTGAACTGACCAACTTTTAATCCATCAGTCCACTGGATTATGAAAGATAGAGCAAATTTTAGGAAGTGGGGCCGATGTGGAAGAATTAGGTCACTGCAGGCATGCTCAGGAAGGTTATTTCTTGTGGCCACTCCCTTTCTTTCTCTGTGTCTCTGCTTTCTGGCTTCTCTGAGCTGAGCAGCTTTCCTCTGCTGTGCATTTCTGTCATGATATTCTGCCTCCCTTCAGGCCTCAAGCACTGGAGCTGGCAGACCATAGACTGAAACTTATTCTGAAACTATGAGCCAAATAAATCTTTGTCCCTTTAAGTTATTCCTGGCAGGTATTTTGATCACAGCGATGAAAAGCTAACAGTCATTAAAGTAAGGACAGTTGCCAATGAGGAAATGTTATGAGCCAATAACCTGTAGAATCCTAAGCTTTAAGTCAAAGTGGCACACAAAGCAATGGCTTCAAGTTGGGAGGCTTGGTTTATCCCTTGCCTGGCGAAAGGTCTTAGGAATCCTTAGAGTTGTTATTGGTCAGGGTGATGGATTACAGAGAACGGAAATATTCTGGGTTGTTTAAGAAGAAAAGCATCTATCAATGGGACTCCTGGCTGAAAACAGATCTGCAACATGTAGTCTTGGGTTTTTCTCTACTTGTGTTCCCCGAAGGCACCTATAAGGGTCTGGAGTATATGTTGAGCGAGCCATTCTGCAGGGCTCCATGAAAAATACTCAGTTGATCTCAAGTGGATCTCAATGTAAAGCTAATTAAAATATCAATGTCCAGAAATCATTTATGAGATTTTTCAAAAGCTTTTCTCTATAATTTTTAGCGTTTGCTAACATGTCCAGCAGCAAAAATGAAGGTAAGAATTCTTGCTTTGTTCATTATATTCATCAGTAGGAAAATATGTAATATTGGTGACTTGTAGGGAAACAAAGGGGACTCAGATAAACTTTTTGTCTTTAAGAAGCTTCTACGGGAAGGCATCGGATTATAACATTTTGATTATTAGTCTCGGGTAACTTTGTAGTTGCGATAGTTATGAACTCTATGTCATTCTAGTCACACACATTTACTTTGGGATGTTGTAGAATTCTTTCCCATTGTACATATAATTTTGGATAAGAAAACTGTTGATGTTTTGAAAGAGAAAGAATCACTTCTGCAAATCATTGTCAGACCGTGTGGTGTGTGTGTGTGTGTGTGTGTGTGTGTGTGTGTGTGTGTGTGTTACTGGGATTGAACCCAGAAGCATTCTACCTTCGAGCTACACCCCCAGACCTTTTTAAAAATTATTAATTTTGGTTTTGAAGCAGGGTCTGACTAGGTTGCTGAGAGTTCCACTAAGTTGCTGAGGCTAGTCTCCAATCTGCAATCCTCCTGTCTCAACCTTCTAAGTACAGAGATTACAGGTGTGCACCACCACACCCAGCTTGACAGACTGTTTTTGGTGATTTGTTTGAATACTGAAGTATCCAGTAGTTTATGTGTGATACTGAATTATTATTTACACATTCAATAGTTCACTGCTCACATGTTCAGAGCAGATACAAATTAAATTGATCAACTCTGGAAGTCAACTAACTCTTGTTCTTGGCTCTAGAACTAACTCCAAATAAATTGAACTTTAGTAATCAGAATCAATCAGGTCTCTGGATGATGCATATTAAGTTCTGGAACACATTCTAGTCAAGCTGAGTCATTCTGGGTGGCAGAATGTGGTAGAATAAAACCGTAAGCAATGGGCTTTGCCACACAGAATGCTGAACTGTCGAGTTTTTTTTTTTTTTTTTTTTTTTTCAGTGTCTGTGGCTCAGGCACCCGCCAAGCAGGAGATTTGCGACGAATAGCACCCATATTGATTTCTCCATAATGGAGTGTAAAAGAAAAATGGATAGGTTTTGTTGCAGGTATTTTCATGGGGTACTAAATTGGAGGATTAGTTGCAAACAGCAGTACTGATAAAGTCCGCTGTCCATCTTGATGGTTGGGTCTTTCTATTAAAATGACACATAAATAACCTATTATATCCCCCACCCATGGAAATTCAAATGCACCTGTCAACTTGATGAAGCACTTGCCTGGGGGGAAGCATTGTTTACATTTTCACTCCATTCTTCAGAAAAAGTGAGATTCTAATTATTTCTCCCACTGTAAATTAATGCTGACTATGATGGTTAGCATATCTTCTCATATTGTTTCATCTTTGGGAAAGTTAAATAATAGAACTGATCCATCATGTATTATTCCTGTGTATTTTATGACAGCCTTCCCTGAGTTCTCCCATCTCCTCTCTCTGTACATGCTCATTTCTTCCCTCTCCTGTGTGCTTTCTGCATCTTTCTTTCTCTTTTTCAGTCTTTAAGAAATCTGCGTTGATAGCCAGTTAGTTCCCAAACTTTGAACTCCCACCCTCTTTTAGCCTATTTTTTTCTTCATTGAAAAAACATGCACCATTTTCACCTATCCACTACCAGTTACGAATAGTCATATTCTACCATGTAATTTTTAGTCTCCTCCTGGGATATTTTATTCATTACATATATCATGGCTAAGGGCATATCATTTAGCTACATTCAGAATCTCCACCTTTTAAGATATAGAGTAAATTTTCTTCACAGTAACTCAGCTTTTCTTTGTTGTTCTTATCATCTCTTGGTTAATATCTTGTTTTCTTGCTTAATAACTGTGATGATAATTGCACAGATTATGCACCTTTTAATAAGTTCTTGCTACTTTCACCAACTTATTGCACATACTTCTCCTTTAAGTCTTCTTTTTTTCTGATCCTTCCATACACACTTAATCACCACTCCTCAAAAAATATATTTCTTAGCCAGGTGTGGTGGCGCATGCTTGTAATCCCAGCATTTGGGAGGCTGAGACGGGAGGATCCGAGTTCTTGGCCAGCTCAGCTATCTAATGAGGCCCTCCACAACTTAGTGAGACCCTGTTTCAAAATAAAGAATAAAAAATAGGGCTTGCGGTATAGCTTGGAGGTAGAATGCCCCTGAGTTCAATCCCCAGTACTGAAAAAAAAAAAAAAAAAAATATATATATATATATATATATATATATATATATATATATATATATATATATATCTTCATTGGAAGAAAGCATGTAGGGACATAATACAGTCTGTGAATTCCTGTAACAACCTGATAAGTTACCTAAAGTAACCTTGAGTATGACACACTCATTAATCTGCTTATTAGTTAAATACTGTGCTTATTAACTCTCTGTGTTCACTTGGTGACCTTGGAATTAAATGTAATTGAAAGACAAAGATTTAAGAAATCCAGATTGCTGCTGCACAATTGAAGACCTCTGATCAGATGTTGCTAGGATGACAGGAAGGCAGAACGCCACACCTCGTGCTCTGTGCACAGCCTTCTCAGATTTTCCTAAGGAATCTCCAGGAGGTGAATTGATTCCCTGGTTGCTCATCTTTCCTAGTTTGTTGCAAGCCAATTTCTAGCTTAATCTTTTCTAATGCTTGTTTCTTCCCACAAGTAAATTCCTGCCTTAGTTCAAGATTTTATACCACAAAAACATTGGCAAACTTAAATTGGAAATTTCAACATAAACTATTTAAAATATGTAACTATTCTTCCATGAGCTCACCTAGCAAAAACTAAATTAATGACAGTATGTTTTAGTTACTAGTAGTAAAGCAGTTTAATAATGTTATTTTTTTACTCATTAGTTTTGAAATGAAGTTTAATAATTAATTCATATGCCTTTGAAGCCTCTGTTCAATTCTCCTACTAATAAATCAAGAGATAGTAATGTATTTTTGTAGTTTTCATGAAAATATATTTTCACTGATTAGCATTTTGCTTATAATCCTTTTGCTCTATATTAGAAGTTATATTTATGGTAGTGAAAATTAGGACATGAGTTTCATATCTTCTCTGCCTCCATTCTTACAAAAGAAGTGGGTGGACAGAAAGTTCTAGATCACATTTTTGGTTCCTTTAGCAGACTTGAGAGCAAAATAACAGGCCTGAAGGAGTTGACAGATCATCTGAAAACTGGACAAGAAAGTGGGCTGTGAACGTACGTTAAGTTGTCCATCTGGCTGCTAATGAAAAAGGAATCTATGATTTTGACAAAGATAACAGCAACGCATTACTAAAAGTTTTTAACATTGCTTGAAATCTCATTTAGAACATTCTTTAAAATAGAGGTTCTCGTGTGTGTGTGTGTGTGTGTGTGTGTGTGTGTGTGTGTGTGTAGCAAGGTGATGTCCTACTCCTGTCGAGCAACTCCATTTGTCACTCATTCTCATGTCAAATACATCAATAAATGAGAAAAGCTGATGGTGCTGCCCACCATCAAAAGACACATGAAGTATTCACAAATCCAATCTCGTTCACTTTCTTTTACAAAGAAATAAGGACTCTGTCTAATATGTGTACTTCTAGGAGAATAATAGAAGCAAACAGCAGATGAGTTTCATGCTACTAGATAATCTTCTAAGAAAAGTTTGGAAAATCATTTTATTTTCACTAGATAGTAAATGAGACATGCTTGGTAATTATGACTTTGTCACTTGATCTGGATTTTCTGGATCCTAAGCTAAATACATTGTGGATCATGTACATTTATTTTGGCATTGCACTCTTTCAGATTAAAATGATTTGTTTATTCTGGTTTTCTGGTCTATGGGAATGCAGAAGTGAAAGTATTAACATATGTATTATTATATCCCTCAGTCTTAGTTTTTTTATGCATTTGTATTCTAGTGCACATTCATTTCTCAAGTATGCTGTACTGTATTTCAGGGACTAAATTATCATAGAAATCATTCAGTCAAAAACTTAACTTATAAGAAATGTAAAAAAGCAAAAATCTTTTCAAAATGGTAAGAATTTAAACCTAGATTTCTGTTTTCTTAAGAAGATTGTTTTTCACAGATAAGGAAGGCTAGTAAGCTAGAAACATAAGCAAATGTTTAACTAAAGGTCTATTAATATGAATATTAAAGTAAATGTTAAAATTATATGATCTATATTTACAAACTTTATGGTCACATCATGTCTAATCAAACAAACTGTGATTACAGTTTGACTAATAAAACAAATAACCTAGAATTCCCAGTTCATAGATGTTCCATTGTCATCTGGCTTTTGTTTATATATATGTGTGTGCGTGTCTTTTGATTTCATCTTTGACAAGAAGTTGGAAGCCTGTGTGCATGTATGCACCTTATCAAATGAACCTTATCAAAATGTATAATTATAATGCACCAATAAAAGCATATTTAAAAAAGAAGTTAGAAGTAATTTATGTACATTTTTCCTGCACATGTGTGTCTAGTTTTTGCTAGTTGCTCCAGAGCTTTTTTTTTTTTTTTTTTTTTTTTTTTTTT
>PVLC010004622.1:60629-83504 GCA_004027655.1 Graphiurus murinus | reverse complement strand
AAGACCTGGAAGTTAGGCCAGAGACCTTGCACCTACTTGAAGAGGGCATAGGACCAACACTTCAACACATAGGCACAGGTAAAAACTTTCTCAACAAGACCTCAAAAGCACAAGCAACCCTCAGGAAGATCAATACATGGGATTGCATTAAACTGAAGAGCTTTTGTGCAGCAAAGGAAACTATCAAGAACCTAAACAGAGAGCCCAAAGAATGGGAGAACATTTTTACCAGCCACTCTTCAGGTAGAGGACTAATATCTAGGATATACAGAGAACTCAAGAAACTTGCAGCTAAGAAAACAAATAATCCAATCAAAAAATGGACAAAGGATCTAAATAGACATTTCACAAAAGAAGAAATACAAATGGCCAACAAATGTATGAGGAAATGTTCAACATCATTACAATCAGAGAGATGCAAATCAAAACTACCTTGAGATTTCACCTAACTCCTGTCAGAATGGCAACTATCAAAAACACAAACAACAACAAATGCTGGTGAGGGTGTGGAGAATTGGGAACCCTAATACATTGTTGGTGGGATTGTAAACTTGTGCAACCACTTTGGAAAACAGTATGGAGGACTCTCAGATGAATGGGAATAAACCTACCATATGACCCAGCAATACCACTACTGGGTATACCCAAAAGAATGGAAACCAAACTATCAGACTAACGCATGTGTATCTATGTTTATAGCTGCATGATTCACAATAGCCAAACTATGGAAGCAGCCAACATGTCCATCCACAGATGAATGGATTACAAAACTATGGGATATGTACACAATGGAATTTTACTCAGCTATAAAGAAGAACAAAATCATGTTATAAATCAGGGAAATGTATGCAACTGGAACACATTATGTTAAGTGAGATTAGCCAGTCACAAAGAGTAAAGAAGCATATGTTCTCCCTAATATGCGGATGCTAGGGAGAAGTTGGGGCCTAAGAGGGTCTCCAGATGAAAAAGGAGAGACCCTCGAAAGCAAAGAAGTTGATTTAACCAAAGGGGTTGGACGGTGTGGGAGGAGGCACACTAATGTATATCAAGGTTACTCACTAAACTGAACTTGAGAGGGAGGGAGGGCGAGAGAGCAGGGTGGGAATTTGGGGAAGGGGTCAAATGAGAATTGTGAGCACATATATCGTTATCAATTTGTACCTAACAAAGGTGTATGCTTACAATATATGAATAAAAAAAGAAAAAATAATAAATAAAGTTCAAAATTCAATCACAAAAAAATAAAATAAAATAAAGTCACAAGTGGTCAACTCAGCTTTAAGGAATTCATTTGCAAACCAAAAATAATGATAAAAAGATATTTCTCATATTGAATATTAAAACAAAATTATAAAACTATCAAAACTGAATAATGTTTTTCTCAAAGATGGATAGAGTTGAAACAAGTACTTAGATAAAATGCTGTGAGGAAAATTAGATATATTTTGAAAGTTTAAATTGTTAAATCAGCGATTCATAATTTATACTCAATATATTTTACATGGGCTACAATGATGAAGTGTAAAATGTATTTGAAGATGAATGTATTGATCTGAAAAGACATGTGATTATATATATATATATATATATATATATATATATATATATATATGTATATATTTTGTTGTTGTTGTTGTTTTTGTTTTTTTTGCGGTATTAGGGATTGAACTCAGGGGCATTCTACCTCTGAGCTATACCCCCAGCCCTATTTTTTATTCTTTATTTTGAAACCGAGTCTCACTAAGTTGCAGAGTGCCTCACTAGGTAGCTGAGGCTGGCCGCAAACCCGGATCCTCTGGTCTCAGCCTCCCAAATGCTGGGATTACAAGTGTGCGCCACCATGCCCAGATCATGTGTGGTATATTTTAAGGGAGGAAAAATAGAAATGTTTAAATATAAAGCATTTTTGCTGTTTTGAAAAGGAAATGATCTTTAAAGGCTACTTGTGAATTGGTAGACATGAAGTATGTGTGAGTTCCCCCTAGTGGGCACATTTGGAGGAGTTCAGTAGGAGTTAGCAGGAATTATGGGCTGTGAGTGTACATTCACACATACTTGAATACCTTTGCATCTATTTATCTGATCTGTTTCTGAGTAGTCTCAAGGCTGCCTGTGTGTGAGTTGAGGGGGCAGCTAGGAGAAAGGGCTCCAAAGAACTTCAACCTCTATAGAAATATCTTTTCTATCTTTGTCTAAGCATTTTAGCCTGAGCAATCCCTTGAATCCAAATTCTAAAACTGCAGGGAAATTCATATCATTGTTTGCTCTACAATAATCTTAGATTGAAAGAAATTGTCCTAAAACTGCCTCAGTACATAGTTTAAGTTTGGCCTAATGATTTCTTCTACACAGTGAACTGTAATTTGATGTGTAAACAGGTTGTAACCTAAATTGGAATTATACTCTTGTAATAAGGAATTGAGGCTCAGCCTATCACAGCAGTTGAATCTCCAGCCAATCAGAGCACGAAATCTTCCAACATGTGACCATATAATGCAAATACTGACCATAGCCAATCAGATAATGTATATGCATTTGTGTGTGTGTGTGTGTGTGTGTGTGTGTGTGTGTGTGTGTGTTGCTAGGGATACAATCCAGAGACAACATCATACTTGGTGAGCATTCTATTACCGAGATATATCTCCAGCCCCAATCTGATAATTTCTGTATGTAACTTCCTGTTGTCTGGTCATACATATAGACTGCATATGTGGTGAGGCCAACACTCTAAACCATTTTAAGTTTGAACTGCTACCCAATTCATGGATCATTTCTTTGTTCAAATAAAGTTTTGCAAATTCAATTAATCTGAGGTTTTTAATAAACCTGAACTCTTTCAACCTTGTTTTATTTTCACATAATCAGGAAGAAAATGGTATCTGCCTATGTTAGTAACAGCCATAATCTTGAGGGTCTCTTGATTGCATTCTCACCATGCTATGACCACATGAGAATTCTCTCCTCCACCCTTCACAATAGCCCACACAGCAAATGTAACTAGTGTTTCACTTCCCCTGCAAAGTCATCACACAGGTCAAAACATACCCAGTCAAAAATGCTTAAGATTGTAAATTAACCAGCATGCTAAGAAGTTATTTTATAAAGATTTGATTCCAGTTCTACAGCCTATACTCTCCACAGTTTTGATGTCAAATATCTGCATACCTTCCCTCTTAGTAGTGAGTGCCTAGAACAACCCTTTCAAATAGCTGTGGTTTGAGCCCATATCAAGTAGTGCTGGCATTCACTATAACTAAAAATCCCCCAGGGCATTTGGGGTTTCATGTCTGGAGGGAGAGTTAGAGAAATTTAGTCCCTGTCTCAGCTATGTTGCCATGTGTATGGAGTCTGTATGAGGCTGTAGAGAGTGTTTTTCATTTTTTAATTTTTAAATGTACAGTACTCACTGGATTTTAATGATGGTAGACAGAAAACACAGAGGATATTTTTTGTCTAACTACAAATCCCAAGATAATAAATTTTAAAATGGTAGAAATACTAATACAGGTATTTCAGGTAGATAGAAACAGATTAGACAGGTGTCAGACAGAAAAAAAATCATTCATGAAAGGGAAAATACACAATAATAAAGATACAAAAATCATTTTAAACCTGTAAGGAGAAATCACAAACACTTCCTAACCCATATGAACAGAGATTTGAATAAGGAGGTATGTACTCACCTGACTCAGATGGAACATTTGATAGGAGCAATGGGGTAATTCCCCTAAATTCACTAATATTTAATGGTAATTGCACTGCATTTTTCTTTTATTTTTTTTTCTTATTGGTACCTTGTAATCATACATCTTGATGAAGTTCTGGGTGATAGATCACACATGCACACAGCACTCATTGAGCCCTCCCCCAGTTGCTGATATATTTCCTCCTGCTCCCCTCCCCTCACTGCTCAGCACAGTTAATGACTTTGATAAGTTTGTGTGTGTACATCATGTCCAATGAGGTGTTTCTCTTTTCCCCTCTCCCATCTCCCTCAGTTGGGTCACCTTCTCATACATCTAAGGTTTCTCCTCCATTGACTGCAGTTTTTCCTATGTGCTGTTTTCTCCCTAGCTTCCACATATTAGGGAGAATATCTGATTTTTCACTTTTTGTGAGTGACTATTATCATTTAACATAATGTTTTCCACTTCCATCCATTTCCCTGCAAATGGCATGATTTTGTCTTTATGGC
Organism: Graphiurus murinus; assembly: GCA_004027655.1. Taxonomy (NCBI): domain Eukaryota; kingdom Metazoa; phylum Chordata; class Mammalia; order Rodentia; family Gliridae; genus Graphiurus; species Graphiurus murinus. The sequence goes on along the minus strand of PVLC010004622.1, from coordinate 79,306 downwards.
TGAGTACAATTCCATTGTGTACATATCCCATAATTTTGTAATCCATTCATCTGTCGATGGACATCTTGGGTGCTTCCATAGTTTGGCCATTGTGAATTTTGTAGCTATAAACAGATACACATGTGTCGGGCTGGTAGTTTGGTTTCCATTATTTTGGGTAGATACCAAGAAGTGGTATTGCTGGATCATATGGTAGGTTCATTCCCATACATCTGAGGATCCTCCATACTGTTTTCCAAAGTGGTTGCACTAGTTTGCAGTCCCACCAACAATGTATTAGGGTTCCCACTTCTCCACAGCCTCATCAGCATTTGCTATTGTTTATGTTCTTGATGATTGCCATCCTAATTAAGATTAGGTGTACTCTCAGGCTAATTTTTACCTGTATCTCTCTGTTAATTACATTCAACATTTTTTGTATATTTATTGGTCATTTGTATTTCTTCTTTTATACAATGTCTATTTAGTTCACGTGCCCATTTTTATTGAGTTGTATTTTGGGCAGTGAGTTTACAAAACTCTCTGTGCATTCTAGATATTAGTCCTCTGTCGGAGGAGTAGTGGGCAAAAATCTTCTCCCATTCTCTTGAATCTCTGTTGAGATTCTTGATAGTTTTCTTTGCTACACAGAAGTTCTCACTTGAATGAAATCCCATGTACTGATCCTCATTTTAATTTCTTGTGCCATTGGGGCTTGTTGAGAAATTTTTTTACCAGTGCCTATGTGTTGGAGTGTTGTTCTTATCCCCTTTTCAAGTAGATTCAAGGTCTGTGGTCCATTTTCCAGGGCTTTGATCCATCTTGAATTAACTCTTGTGCAGGGTGAGAAAGTGGGGTTTGTTTCCATTTTTCTGCATATGGATAACCAGTTTTGCCAATAAAATTTGTTGAAAATGTTATCATTTTTTCCAGAGGATATTTTTGGCCCCTTTGTCAAAAATCAATTGGCCATAAGTGTGTAGATTTGTTGCTAAGTCTTATATTCTGCTCCATTGGTCAATGTGTCTGCTTTTGTGTCAGTGCCATGCTCTTTTTATTACTATGGCTCTGTAGGGTGATATAGTTTGAGGTCAGGTATTGTGATAGTTCCTGCATGATTCCTGTTGCCAAGAACTATTTTAGTTATTCTGTTTTTTAGAATGACTTTGGTATTTTAATGGGTATTGCATTAAATCTTTAGATCATTTTTGGAATAATGACCATATTGATGATATTTATTCTTCCTACCCAAAGATCTTCAATTTCTTTTTCAGTGATTTATAATTTTCTTGTAGAGGTCTTTTATCTTCTTAGTTATTTTTATTCCTAAATATTTTATTGTTTGGGGAGATTTTGTGTGTGGAAATAATTTATTTTTCAGTGGATTTATGGCTGGCATAAGGAAATCTATTTTTTTAAGTTTGACTGTGTATCCAGACACTTTGTTGAATTTGTTTATTGGCCTAAAAGCCTTTTGGATGAGATTATTTAGTCTCGTAAGTATAATATCATATTGTCTGCAAATTGAGATAGTTTCAGTTCTTTTTTCTTATTTGTACTCCTTTGATTTCGTTCTCTTGCCTTATTACTCTGGCTAGAGTCTCAATTACTATATTGAAAAGGAGTGGTGAGAGTGAACATTCTTGTATTGTTCCTGTTTTTAAGAGGAACTTTCATAGTTTTTCCTCATACAATATGACATTTCTTTTAGGTGTCTAGAAATTTTCCAATTTCTTTTAGGTTTACTATTTTGATGGAGTACAGTTTTTCAATGTAGTTTCAATAATCCTCTGGATTTACATGTTGTCTATGGTAATATCACCTTCTTTTTCTTAGGTTGACCAGTGTTTTTTTTATCTTGTTTATTTCTTCAAGAAACCAGCTTTTGATTTTCTTATATTGTTTTTTTTTTAAATTTTCTACTTCATTGATTTCTGCTCTGATTTAATGATTCCTTGTCTTCTACTGGCTTTGGCATTAGACTGTTCCTTTTTTAAAGGGCTTTTATGTATGTCATTAGATTATTTATTTGGTGATCTTCTGTTCTTCTTATGTGAGCACTCAGTTCTATGAATTGTCTTCAATACTGTCTTCAAAGTGTCCCAGAGATTTTGATATGTTGTGTCTCTTTTTTTTAGTTTCTAGGAACTTCTTAATTTCTCATTCAGCAGTGTGGTGTTCAGTCTTCATATGTTTATGAGGTTTCTATGGGTCTTCTTATAGTTGGTTTCTAGTTTCATTCTATTATGGTCTGAAAAGATACAAGAGGTTATGTCATCTTTTTTTAATTTGCTAGTTCTTGCTTTATGGCCCAGGATATGGTACATTTTGGAGAAGGTTCCAGGAGCAGATGAAAAGAATGTGAATTCAACTGCAGTTTTGAAGATTATTTTGTATGTGTCTGGTAGGTCCATTTGGTTTATGGTGTTCCTTAGGTCTGAGGCATCTTTACTGGACTTTTGCCTAGAAGATCAGTGTCATAGTATGAGAGGAGTGTCAGTTTCCCAATATTATTGTACTGGAATCTATGTGTAACTTAATATCATGAAGAGTTTGTTTTATGAAAGTGTTTGCCCTTATGTTTGGGGCATGAATGCTGACTCTTGTTATATCCCCTTGTTGGATTGTTCCTCTAATCAGTAAAAAATAACCTGCTTTGTCTCTTCTGATAAGTTTAGGCTTGAAGTCTATTTTGTCCAATATGAGAGTTGCTACCCCTGCTCATCTTCAAGTTCCATTATCTTGGGTTACTTTTCTCCAACCCTTCACCTTTGGTTTGTGAGTATCATTACTTGTAAGGTGCATATATATGGCTAATACTTTTTAATCCATTTTGCCACCTTATGTCTTTTGATTGGGGGGTTGTGGCCATTGATATTTAGCATGATAATTGAGAGATAATTTTTAATTCCTATTGTTTAGAGTTGTAACTTCTGTTTGAGGAAGTGTTTGTTTTTCATTGCTTAGTTATTTGATGAAAATCATTGTTTCTCTGGTTCTGGCATTTTTTATTATCTATTCTTCATAATTTATTTCTTTGAATGTTTTCTCTAGTGTTGGTTTGGAGGACATAAATTCTTTCAGCTTCTGTTTGTCTTGGAAAAATTTTATTTCCCCATTAAATTTGAAAGAGGGAGAGAGATTAGATATAGGAAACCCACAAAATGAGAGAGATGCACCAAAAACAGCAAAATAAAACTTATGAAATGGTGAAATCATTAGAGAGAAGAATAACAGCAGGGCATGGTGGCACATGCTTGTAATCCCAGCATTTGGGAGGCTGAGACCGGAGGATCCGGATTCGGGCCAGACTCAGCTATCTAGTGAGGCCCTCCGCAACTTAGTGAGACTCTGTTTCAAAATAAAGAATAAAACATAAGGCTGGTGGTATAGCTCAGAGGTAGAATGCCCCTGAGTTCAATCTCCAGTACTGCAAAAAATAAAATAAAATAAAAAATAAAGAAAGAAGAATAACAAGGAAGAAACGAGTCCACACAGTCCCACAACAACAGAACCCATCAACACAAAGTTTCAAAGAATGCCAGAAAGACAACTCAGAAATTTAATAGTAGAAATAATAAAGGATTTCTGAAAAGAATTCAGAGAGAGCCTGAAAGAAATAAAAAATCAAATCAACAACGAATCTGAAATCCTGAACATGAAACAAAAAGAATATCTGAAGGAAGTGAAGGATGAAATAATTGAAATTAAGACATCAATACAAAGCATCAACCATCTACTAGACCACATGGAAAACAGAATCTTACTCTTAGAAAATGACCACTACAACAATTAATGCATAGTATATAATTTAGAAAAAACAATTTGACAGCATGAGTTCGACATTGAAGAGCTCCTGGCCAACTTTATAAGAGCAAATCTAATAGGCATAGAGGAGGAGATAGAATCCAGAATTAAAAATCTTTTCAGAAAAGTAATGTCAGAAAATTTTCCAAACATAAGAAAACAAGGTAGACACACAGGTAAAGGAAACATATAGAATCCCCATTAGACAAGATCAGAGGAATGAATGTTTCTCTTTAGCCTGAAAAGAACACACACTTAAGGATGGTTGTCAGGTTAATGTCGAGTCTCATAAAATATACACAGTGATATGTCTAGACTTCCTACTTCAACTCCTGAGAACTCCCAGGATGATAAATCTAAGTAAACTTACAAACCAGCTCTGTTTAACCCTTATGGTTGCACTGCCTAATAGTCTACCATACTGTTTACACCTAAGGGTGTGAATTCGCATGGCTGCCAAGAAAACCCAGGCCAGTTAATAGCTAAGTTATATCAAACTGTTTATTTGACAGTCCAGATACCAACACAGAGCTGAACAACCCAGGTCACTGTCCAGGAAGGGAAAGGCCCCAAAGCAAGGGAGCTGATTCTTCTACATGGCAATGTCTAGCACCTGATGATGATTTATTTAGCATTGTACTATACAAAAAATGCATATGGAACCAGCTGCTGTTGTGCACACCTGTAATCCCAGAACCTGGGAGGTGGAGACAGGATTGCAGATTTGAGTTCAGCCACAGCAACTTAGTTAGACCCCATTTGAACATAACAAATAAAAAGGGATGGGATTGTCAACCGGGAGCTAGAATCTGCCTTGGGTTCAGTCCCTAGTACAAAAAAAAAAAAAAAAAGAAAAAGAAAAACAAATAAGCACAAGTAGTCTTATCTGCTTTAGGCTCTGAGATACAGGAATGAGCAAACAGAAAAATTCAATATAATATTTACCAAAACACATTTTGTCTGGCACAGAGTAAATGTTGTATAGATCTTTGTTAAATGAAATAAGTAAAAAGCTATATAAAAAGAAGTACTTTACTTACAGACCAGGAAAAAATCTGTCATAAAATAAAGAAAAAAAGAAGGTAATTGTGACTGTTAAAATAAAAAATTCATAGAGTAAACTCTTCTAAGATGTTTTTCATAAATGATATAAAAAGGAAAATAAAAAAACTTATTGTAGGATGTGAGACAATACTTGAACAAGTGGATATTTATTCCAGGCATTTTCCTAAAAGGCAAACCTAAAATGAGAATTATATTGATTTTTGTTAAATTAATTTTCAATTGCAAAATAGTGTTTCTCAATTCACAACTGAATACTTTTGGGGTGAGTTTGTAAGGAGATGCTAAATTTTTCTGCAAGAGAAATAAGAAGCAAAGCATGGTGAAGTAAGGAATGAAGGTCTCTAAAGGGATCCAAGTAGAATTAGCTGTCAATAACAATTTACTCATGTGGGACTACCCAGAACTTCACAGGTGTAATTGTTTGGATTTAGAATGCCCCCTAACCCTCATGAAATCAAGGTAACAATATTGGAAATAGAACTTGATTGCTAAGGGGAGTTTCTCAGAGTTATGGCCTTTGGGATAATATGTTTGTTCCCCTGCTTGTTCTTTGCTTCTGGCCTCTGAAGTGTGAAAGGGAAACTTCTCTCTCTCTCTCTCTCTCTCTCTCTCTCTCTCTCTCTCTCTCTCTCTCCACTTTCCATCACCATGCCCTGAGCTCCAGGCCCTGGCCTCACCTGGGTTGAACCCAGAATTTCCAAAAAAATTTGTGAGCAAATAAAGCTTTCTCTAAATTGTGTGGCTATTCATTTTGGGTTTATAGCAATGAAAATGTTGAACAATACAGAAATTGAAAAGAGGGGAGTGGAATTGCTGCTACATCTAAGTCTGACCATGTATTTTCTGAGTCTTTAGAACTGGTTTGTGAGAGGAAATGGGAAGCGTCCAACTGTAGCTAGAAAATTGTACACTAGAGACTGTTCTCAGGAGATTTTGAGGGGCAAAGAGACAGAGTCAGAATTCCTGCAAGGAGGCCCAAATGGGGCAATTTGTGAAGCTTTGAGAGTGAAGCCAAGGTTTCAAGAAACCCCTGCCAACATTTAGAAATGTCAGAAATCTGGAACATCCACAAGGTAAAGCTGAAAGGTATGAGCCATGGAGACAGGCTAGAAGAACCCATTGCATTAAACAAGGCCATAGGGGTTGTTTGCCAAGGCCCCTTGAAGATCACTTCTCACTGCCATGTGCTCCAGATGCCAAATGTAAAGCTGCTAGATTAAATGCTTGCCCTCCTGGATTTTGATACTGTTTTTGTCCCATTACTTCTTTCTATGTTTCTATTTCTACATTCTAGAATGCAAATATCTACTCTATGCCATTACATATTGGATGTATGTAACTTGCTTTTTATTTTTACAGGGACTCACAGCCAAGGGTTTACTTTGAGTCTCAGAGGACATTTTAGACTCTAGGCTTTTAAGTGATGCTGGAACTATTAAGACTACAGGAAGTCTTGGAGATGAACTAAATGCATTTTACATTATGAGGCGGCCATGAGGTCTAGGAGGCCAAGGGCATGGTATAATTTTACGGATTTAGAATATCCCCCTAACCCTCACAGAAACCATGTTGTAAAGTTAGAAGCTGGGCTTAGTTGCTAAGGTGGGTTTCCTGGGGGATGTGACCTTGGGAATTATATGTTTCCTCCTTCCCTTGCTCACTCTCTGCTTCTGGCCTTTTCTATGTGAGAATTTTGGGAACTCTCTCTATCCACTTCCTGCTTCCATGCTCTGAGATCCATGGTCTCCATTCTCACATAGACTGAACCAAAATCTCCAAGGAAACTGTGAGTAAATAAATTTTTCTCCTTCCAAGTTGTGTGATCAGTTATTTTGAATCATATCAGTGTGAATGTTGGCTGAGACAAAAGGCAATGGTACTTGGGAACAGACTGTTAGAACTCTCTTAACAGAAACTCCAAAATGCATTCCAGATGGATTAAATGATTATGCATTAAGATATGAAGCAACAATCATCAATTGACCTGAAATATATTCCATCACCTATTATTAAATTATAACAGTAAGTTGAAGGACAATCTACATGAAATGGTCTTATTTATGTTATAGTAAATAAAAAGCTAGTCTCCTTCAAACAGTATATTTGTGGGTTCATGTTTCAGGATTTGTCCCTAAGAAGATTATTATGGAAAAATTGGTGCTGAATGTTAAAACTGCCCATTTCATTCAGGTGAATAAAAATTCAAGCAAGATGAATGAAAGGATTACAACCTTTCTGTTAGGCTTTTGTATGGTTTTATCAGTTATAATTAGCATGTACTATTTATTTATAATTAAAACATTTCAATAGAGGTTTTCTTAATGGCAAATAATGTGGCAACTCAAACAAGTAAGAAACTTCTAGCCTCACACTCTCACAGTTCCTAAAAGATTCTTAGCCTCCTCTATTTTTCTTTTTCTTGTTACTTTTATTAATTTATTTGGTGCTGGAGATTGAACCCAGGGCCTCACACATTTTAAGCACATTATCTACCAGAGGTATAACCCCAACCCCTAGAAAGGAGATCCTACCTACTTCTACAAATAACAGCATCTAGCATGCTCACTCAACTACCCAATTCTATTTCCATGAGGGAAACACTGTCCCAAACACTTTCCTATTGTTAATACTGAAAGCCATCCTGTGAAGTTAAGAGTGTCATTACTACAAAGAGGATGCAGAGAAAATGGCACAGCATAGACTGTGAAACAAGACAGCACAACCCAGAACCAAAATCCAAGCTCTTGCTTTCATTAGCTGAATGAGGTTAAACAAGAAACTGGAGCTCATGCTTTTCAACTGGTCATGCTGGCAGATTCACTGGCAAAAGAAAATGACAAAGTGAAACCCATTTACTCAAGATATAGAGTTTGTATCTTTGGTCTCATTTTATCCCACTATGAACTTTTAGACTCATTAAATCTAAACAGCCTAATCAAATCATCTTTTGAAACTGTTTTATTGCCTACATGTATATACAGAGTTACTATCCTGAATTTGTACATATATCCAGATTATATAAAGAAGTCTAAAAATGCAAAATTAAAAGAGTAAATTCATTTAGAATTTAGATTAAAGAAACAAAGAGCCATTCACCATAAAGGTATAAAGATAGAAGATAAGCAAAGGAAAAATATTCAACAATAAAGGAAATACAAATTAAAATCATAATGAAATATCATATACCTATCAGAATGGTTAAAATAAAAATAGTGGCTACATCAAATTCTGGCAAATATGTAAAGAAATTGCAACATTTTATATTGCTGATGGAAATGTAAAATTGTGTACCTACCCTGAAAATGAAGTTTAGATGCTTCTTAAAATTTAAATATGCAGATGGGTTTGGTGATACATGCATGTGATCTCAGTACTTGGTAGGTCAAGAGAGAAGGATCACAAGTTTGAGGCCCTCTACAAAATAGTAAGACCCTGTTTAAAAAATATGTCTAGGGGTGTAGCTTGGAGATAGTATCCCTCTGGGTTCAAGTCCCAGTACTAAAAAAATAGTTAAACATCCAATTACCATATGCCCAAGCAATAGTAATCATTAGCATTCCTCTTGTATACAGACTTGTGTTGTGCAAGGCCTTTACATGAATATTCACAGCAGCTTTATTCATTACAGCCAAAAGTTTGAAGCTACCCAGATGTCCCTCAACAGGTGACTGACTAAAAAAGAAAACTGGTACATACATTCCATGGAACACTGCTCAGGAATAAAGATGAAGAATTTATTGATACATACAACAATCAGCATGAGTGAGGCTGAGTGAAAGAAGGTCAGTCTCAAAAGAATACATACCCCATAATTCCACTTATATAACATTATTAAAATAACAAAATTTTAGAAATAGAAAATAAATTAGCTGTTGACTATAGTGAAAGAAACGATGGGACAGGAGGCAAATGAATGTTGCTATGAAAGTGCAAAGAAAGGGTTGAGATTATGAAAATGTTCTGTCTATGGACTGTATCAATGTTAAAATCTGGGTTATGATATTATACTATAATTTTGAAAGATGCCACCATCAGGAAAAAAGGTCAAGGTTATATCAGATCTTTCTTTGTCAAGTCTTAAAACTGCATGCAATATCCACAATTTTCTCAAAATGTAAAGTCAATAAAAACACTACAAAGAACACTTTATATCATTGCTTGCCACAGGATAAACTGAGGCTGTATTTGGTACTGACTTGTTAATAGAATTAAAGCCTTGTTATAATAATAGCACCATGACCAATAATGTGTATTTCTCCTTTTGCACTTTTGAATGTTACGATAATGAAAGACATTAATGTTGTAAGATCTAAAGGAAATAACATATTTCCAAGCATGTGGATAGAAAATATAGTTCAGTGTACTTGGTATTCCTCAAGATTTGACTTTTTCTTTTTTAAATGATTTCCCTAGTATCTTGTTTTATTGATATTTTCATCATTCATATTAGTTCAAGTGGCTAAATTGTGCCAACTGATTTTTCTTTTTGTTATTTAAAACATCAGGCCCCAATAGAAAATTGTCACTTGTGTGGCTATGACTGTGTGAAACCCCATTAAATAAATAGTAGTTAATCAATAAAACAAAATCAATATCAGGATGATAGTATAGTGCCAATGTGTGTCTGACAGGCCACTCAGTCTCAAATGTGCAATCTAAGGGAAAAGTAACCCAGGATATTAAGCTCCATTAGTTATTACCACAAAGGTTTAGTTTTTGCTTAATTAAAACTGACTGAAAATTTTCCATATAACATAAGATTAAAGGTCTTACAGTTCCTAAACAATGCATTTTTCAGAGACCATAGGGTTAAAAGTATGCCATAACCTCACATACATAAAGCTTTATTACTAAAGATAAAACTATAATAAGGTAGCTTTGTTATTAAACAAATCCAGCTGGGAGTGGTGGTGCACACATGTAATCTAAGTACTTGTGAGGCTGAGACAGGAGGATTGCAGGTATGAAACCAGCTACAGAAATTTAGCAGGACTTTCTGAAACCTATCTAGACCCTATTTCAAAATAAAAAAAATATAAATAAAAAAGGGATGGGATTATATCTAGTAGGGAGAATGTCCTTGAGTTCAATCCCCAGTATCACACACACAAATACAATAATAAAATCAAATAAAATAAATAAAAGCAACTTAAGTAATTATTTAGAATATCTTATTCTTGTGTGCTATTTTTAATGTAATAAGCACAAAGGTTCATGCTCATTAAAAGTAATCTATTATGTGAATTTCTTAAAGCTGGTAGTGGTAAAGGAATTGATTACGAATTCTTGTTTTCTTTGTCTATCTGCATAGATAGGCTAATATCATTCACATTTTTTCATTATGGACTCTATCAGGAGTATAAACAGATCACAGTTTGAGTTTCAGTACAATAGGGAGAATATCTAAACTTCTTTTGCATTATCTTTAGTAGGATTTTTTATATGCAAAATACTTAGCATTATGCCTAGCTAATAGAAAACACTCAGGGCAGGAGATGAATCCAAGATGGCGCCTGAGTGAAACAACTTTCCCCAGATGCTGTGATTTTGAACTAAATTTACCATAAAAAGAGTTTTTTAGCTGGGCGTGGTGGCGCACGCTTGTAATCCCAGGATTCGGGAGGCTGAGACCGGAGGATCTGGGTTCGCGGCCAGCCTCAGCTATCTAGTGAGGCCATCTGCAACTTAGTGAGACTCGGTTTCAAAATAAAGAATAAAAAATAGGGCTGGGGGTATAGCTCGGAGGTAGAATGCCCCTGAGTTCAATCCCCAGTACCGCAAAAAAAAAAAAAAAAAAAAAAAAAGAGCTTTTTAACAGAAGAAAAAAAAAAGCAAAATTTGAACCACAACTAAAGAAGACCCAGAAAGCGGAGCAGGGAGAGCAAGGGAGTCCGCCAGGCTGCAGATCCGCACCCGGCACTGTGCGGAGGAGCCAGGCTGTGGATACAGGACCTGGAGCTGTGGGGACCAGCCAGATGCCAAGAGCTGCAAACTCCATAGCAGACACAGCTACCAGACCAGGCATGGAGCAAGCATCTCTGGGACCCAATGCCCTACCCCGGTGGGGATCCCTGCACCATCCACAGTGAGTGGAATGGGTGGGACAATCAGCATAAGCTCCCGCGGGTCTGCCCCCTGCACACAGCTCCAGAGACAGAACAGTGACCAACTGCATAGCTAAGCTTGAAACAGGACTACCAGGATAGCCAAAGTAGTCCTTAGCAATAAAAACCATGCAGGAGGTATCACAATACCGGACTTCAAACTCTACTACAAAGCCACAGTAATAAAAACAGCATAGTACTGGCACAAAAACAGACACATATAATCAGGGGAGAAGAATAGAAGACTCAGAAACAGACCCACAGGCTTACAGTCAACTGATTTTTGACAAAAGGAGCCAAAAATATACACTGGAAAAATGATAGCCTCTTTAACAAATGGTCTTGGCAAAACTAGTTAACTATATGCAGGAAAATGGAAATAAACCCCACTTTCTCACCCTGCACAATAGTCAACTCGAGGTGGATCAAAGACCTGGAAGTTAGGCCAGAGACCTTGCACCTACTTGAAGAGGGCATAGGACCAACACTTCAACACATAGGCACAGGTAAAAACTTTCTCAACAAGACCCCCAAAACACAAGCAACTTGAAGGAAGATCAATCCATTGGATTGCATTAAACTGAAGAGCTTCTGTGCAGCAAAGGAAACTATCAAGAACCTCAACAGAGAGCCTAGAAAGTGGGAGAAGATTTTTGCCAGTTACTCTTCGGATAGAGGTATAATATATAGGATATACAAAGAACTCAAGAAAATCACAGCTAAGAAAGCGAATAGCCCAATAAAAAAATGGGCAAAGAATCTAAATAGACACTTTACAAAAGAAGAAATACAAATGGCCAATAGATGTATGAGGAAATGTTCCACATCATTGGCAATCAGAGAGATGCAAATCAAAACTACCCTGAGATTTCACCTAACTCCAATCAGAATGGCAATCATAAAAAACATGAACAACAACACCTGCTGGCAAGGGTGTGGAGAAGTGGGAACCCTAATACATTGTTGGTGGGATTGTAAACTTGTGCAACGACTTTGGAAAACAGTATGGAGGACTCTCAGATGAATGGGAATAAACCTACCATATGACCCAGCAATACCACTACTGGGTATATACCCAAAAGAATGGAAACCAAACTATCAGACTAACGCATGTGTATCTATGTTTATAGCTGCATGATTCACAATAGCCAAACTATGGAAGCAGCCAACATGTCCATCCACAGATGAATGGATTACAAAACTATGGGATATGTACACAATGGAATTTTACTCAGCTATAAAGAAGAACAAAATCATGTTATTTGCAGGGAAATGGATGCAACTGGAAAACATTATGTTAAGTGAGATTAGCCAGTCACAAAGAGTAAAGAAGCATATGTTCTCCCTAATATGCACATACTAGGGAGAAGATGGGGCATAAGAGGGTCTCTAGATGAAACAGGAGAGACCCTTGATAAGCAAAGAAGTTGATTTAACCAAAGGGGATGGGTGGGGGGGCGGGGGGAAATCCTAAGGCACATGATGTACTTACACAATCATATCAAGGTCACTCACTTAACTGAACCTGAAAGGGAGGGAGGGCGAGGGAGCGGGGTGGAAATTGGGGAAGGGGTCAAATGAGAAATGTGTGCACATATGTCATTATTAATTTGTACCTAACAATGATGTATGCTTACAATGCACAAATTATTACAATAAAAAAGAAAACACTCAGAATACCAGATATTCATATTACTAAGTTGACTGTAAGTCTGTGAGTCTGTTTCTGAGTCTTCTATTCTGTTCCATTGGTCTATGTGTCTGTTTTTGTGCCAATACCATGCTGTTTTTATTACTGTGGCTTTGTGGTATTGTTTAAAGTCAGGTATTGTGATGCCTTCTACATGATTTTTGTTGCTAAGAACTACTTTGCCTATCCTGGGCTTTTTTTTTTTTCCAGATGAATTTAAGGACTGATTTTTCTATGTCTGTGAGGAGTGTCCTTGGCAATTTCATGGGTATTACATTGAATTTGTAGATCAGTTTTGGGAGGATGGCCATTTTGATGATATTTATTCTGCCTATCCAAGAGCATGGTAGGTCCTTCCATCTCCTAAGGTCTTCATCGATTTGTTTCTTCAGCTTTCTGTAATTTTCCTTATAGAGGTCTTTAATCTCCTTGGTTAGGTTTATCCCTAAGTATTTTATTTTTCAGGGTGCTATACTAAGTTGACCATGAAAATTGATTGGGAGATTTTTTTCATATGATTAAATTATAGGAATTAATCTTCCTGTTTGTTTTTTGAGGCAGGAAATTGCATCTTTCCCAAACTGGCCTTAAATGTCTGAGCTCAAAGGAAACTCCTGCCTCAGCTTCCCGAATAGCTATAACTAGAGGTACATGCTACTGTGCCCAGCCAAGTGTTAGTTTAGATGATCCAAAATATTAATTAGGAACAAGCTTCTCTTTTGAATACCTGTAAGGTCTGGCATCATAGTAAATATCAGGGATTTATGTATGAATAAAACAAAGTACTCTCAGAAAGCTTGTATTTTATTGGTATTAAATGATTAAACTAATATATTATTTATACATTTGTATATTACAAATGTATAAATAATATATACAAAGTACATATATGTATATATATACTAATACATACAAATATATTCCATATATATTTATCATATATGCATGCAACTATACATATATATGCATCTATACATGTACATCTATCTATATATTGTAGTATATATATGTATATGTATATAATCTTGAACATAAGTGGTGTGGAGAAAAATAAACTAGCATAGAGGATTTTAGAGTGCTTGTGTGATCATGAAGCTTCACTGAGAAGATGACTTTCAAATAAAGATCTAAAGTAAGAAAAGAGTGGAACCAGGAATATATTTTAAGAAAGAATATTTTAGGAAGAGGGAACAGCCATTGCAAAGGCCCTGAAGTGAAAATTTTTGCAGACTATGTTAGATATGCAGCGAGGCAAGGTAGCTGGAGTAGAATTAGTAAAGGGGGATATGAAATGGAAAATAAATAATATTGAACTAGGAGTAGGGATTATTGGGGACAAAGTGGCTACTATTTTATATGTGGTGATATTTTCCTTATAAGATGATATTTGATCAGAAACCCAAAATAAATGAAAGAACAAGCTATCTTGATATCTGTAGAGAAAATGTTCTAGGCAGGTAAAACACCAAGGGCATCCATGATTTGATTATGTTTGGACCATAATATTATTAGTAGGAGGTGGTGAAACTTGAGTTGTTTCCAGATATTTTTTGAAGGTATAAGCACAAGATTTGCTGATGTTTTATATTTTTGATAAGAAAGAAACAGTGTAGTCAAGTTTAACTCCAAAGATTTTGCCTAAGCATATTCATGTCTGGAACTCAGAAATGAGGCAGGATTTGGTTTGGAATCACACAGTATGGATTCCTGAGGTCATAGATGTATTTAATGTCAGGATAAAGCATGGGATAACTTAGAAAAAGATGATGTACATAGAAAATATAGATGGATGCTGTTTCAGTCAGCGTTCTCTGTGAACCAATAAATCTGATCTCACAACTTAGAGGAAGGAAGACTTGTTTGTTCACTGTTCTGAAGATTTCAGGGGTGCAATTCATTTAGGCCAGTTACATCATGGAGCTCAATTCATTGTCACAGGAGTCAGAGATAAGGAGAGAGAAAGGGCTCTGCTTTAACATCATGGAGGATAAAAACAAGAGCAAGAGAGAGTAATTGGAGGAGGAACCATATATAATTCCCAAGGCCACTTCTCTAGGGACCTCTTCTCAGAAACCAAGCCCTAATTTCAACAAGGCTGCCTACTCTCCTTGAAGTATCAGGATACATTATAAATCCAAACCATTACAGATGCTAAATTGGAGGAGTGATTCATAATTTGGTACTTAGTCCTTCTACCCTTCTTGCATATTACATTGTCATGAAAATATTATCAGCAGCAGCCTCATTGATACTTCAAGGAGTGAAAACTGGAGATAGCCAAGTATCATCCCAATATTAATTACAAGCAAGAAATAACATAAAGGGAATGTCATACCTGACTAGGATAGAGAACTACTAACATTCAGACATGTGGACTTGATCCTATTCTTTTTCCATTGTGCCTCCAACCTACTTCACAAGTCACACAATCACAACAGTAAATTATACGTTTATATTATATATGAAACACTTTTAGAACAAAAGTGCACATAAAGATGAAATAAAGAGATGACAAATTATATATGAGTCAAACATATGTTAAAGATAGCATAGCACAGTAATATCAGACAATACAGAACTTTAAGAAAAAAAAGGCATAATAAACAAAGAGGCACATTATTTACTGATAACAGAAAAAATGGATGAAGAAGATATGATGATCTTGATTATAACACTATTAAGCTGCAAAAGAGAGAACCAGAGATGAAAAGATATTTCTGAAGTTGAAGTTTGTAATATTAACATACTTCTGTTGAAATTTAGTCAGCTCTTCTGTTGCTATGACCAAAATACCTGACAAAAATAATATAGAGGAGGAAAGGTTTATTGGGTCTCATGATTTTTGAAGTTTCAGTCCATAGGTCCAGCTCCAGTGCATAAATTGTGGTATTGGTGGAGGGACATGACTCTCACATCATGGCAGTGAGAATGAGAGAGGACAAGAGAAGAGGAAGAAGGACATATGTAGTGTCCAAGGCCATACCCTTAGTACCTACCTCCAAGCATGACTGTCTCCTTAGTATGAGATCTGAGGCATATTTTACTTTCAAACCATAACATCCCATCCTCTGGCCCTCCGGATCTCATGGTCATGTCAGAAACAAGATTGAAATCCATCAGGGCAAACATTTAATCCTGAAGCTCCATTTATGGCATTTGTAGCACATTGTGGTGAGATGCAACCTTCAAAGGGTCTTGGCAGCCCCACTGCTATGGCCTTGTTTGTTGTAATAGGCATTATAGGTGCTCTCCTAGTCAGCATCTGTTTCTGGTAACTTTCCTCAGCAGACATTTCATGCTTCTGGCATCTCTTAACCATGGGGTTTCTCACTGTAAACTTTATTTTACTCTCAGAGCTTCACAAATTCTCCCCTCTTTGGCCTTCATGCAGGGATTTTATCACATGTTGCCTGGCCTTCAGGCCTTCCTTTGAAATCTGGGATGAGCCTTTGTAAACTCGTCATTCCAGCAAACCAACATTACAAGATGGCCAAGGCCAATCACCAGTACAAACGGTAGTTATGCCCTCTTTAATGATGGACACTGGGCCATTCATGCCTACCAGATCCTAATGGTGGTCACTATAGTGCCCTTTTTAACCAGGGCTGCTAGGTTGGAATCTGACTGTCTTTCTTCAAAATGGTCCTCTTGAAAACACCCTATAGTTCTGCTCTTGAGCCTGTGATGGGTGGGGTGTTGCTAAATGCCCAACTTTGCTGATTTGTCTACCTGCAAAGTACTTAACTTCTCTTTGTTTCCATAATCTCTCTAGCAACCATAGCTTCCTTGGCCCCAATTTGATGCATGCCTTTCTAACCTAACTGTAAATATCTAAAGTATTAAAAAACACTTCAACTACTCTTTTGGTATGTTAAGGTTAATTCAGGGACTGGGGGTGTAGCTCAGTTATAGAATGCTTGCCTAGCAATTGTGATGTTCTGAATTCCAATCCCAGCACCACAAAAAATATGTTTAAGTTCTTTGGAGGTCTGCAAACATAGATCAGAGAGAAGAAAGGCATGACATATGTGCCAGCAAAGATGGCATTTACTGGAAATGTATTTCAAACTAGTGTCAAAGATTAAGTCAGGCACTGAAGAAGTAAGAACTGATTTTTTTTTTTACGGTACTGGGGATTGAACCCAGGGGCATTCTACCTCCGAGCTATACCCCCAGCCCTATTTTTTATTCTTTATTTTGAAACAGGGTCTCACTGAGTTGCAGAGCACCTTACTAGGTAGCTGAGGCTGGCCGCAAACCCGGATCCTCCGGTCTCAGCCTCCCAAATGCTGGGATTAAAAGTGTGCGCCACCATGTCCAGCATAAGAATTGATTTTAATCAGTAATCTACTATTGTAATAGGGAAGAGGTTCTATTGTGAACTGAACTCAAGTTCAATTTGTACTGAAGTGACAAGGCATTTTAAAGAGAAAATGAGAGAGTAGGAAGTAGGAACAGAGAGGGCTTGAAGAGGGTAAGGGAAGTGAAAATTTACCAAAAAAAAAAGGAAGTAAGATTGGTTCATGGAAAGCTTCTCTGTATTTGCTAACCCTTTCTTAGACAAGTTAGATTCCTATCTTCCCTCCCACAGACACCAGAGATAGGGGCCCTCTATTTCTAGGTGTTGACTGGAACACACAATAAATTTGTTTGATAGCCTTGAGATTTCCTAAAAAGGAGCTTATAGGGGTGAGTACAGTGTAGCAGTGAGCTTTTAGAAACCAAACTATGTTAGTATTTGTACAAGTCTTATAACGAAAATGGGAAAGGGAAAGTGAAAAAATTATTTGTTCTGAGAGTCTGTAGTTTTCATATATCCAAGACTAAGGTCTGGTCAAGAAGAGGGCTCAGAGGAGCCTAGTGAGAAGCTTGTTCAAGAAGAGACTCTTTGCCTGTGGTTTTCCAGAGGAAGTTTCTTAATGGTTTTATAAGGCTATAACAACTTTCTATTGGTAATTGGTCATCACACTCAAATTTTCCAGTGTCCCGTGAAGTACTGAGTCTGCTAGACTGAAGCACTCTTGAAATATTCAATAACTAATCCCAATACTCCTCAAACTATTCCATGAAATAGAAAGAAATGGGAACCTTCCAAACACATTCTATGAAGCCAACATCACACTAATACCAAAACCAAATAAAGACAGCTCAAGAAAAGAAAACTATAGGCCTATATCACTAATGAACCTAGATGCAAAACTGCTAAACAAGATACTAGCAATGAGCATTCAAAACCACATCAAGAAAATTATACACCATGACCAAGTTGGGTTCATCCCAGGGATGCAAGGCTGGTTCAACATTCGAAAAACAATACACGTAATTCACCACATAAACAGACTCAAAGACAAAAATCATATGATCATCTCAATTGACACTGAAAAAGCATTTGACAAGATCCGACACCCATTCATGCTAAAAGCACTACAGAGAATTGGAATAGAAGGAACATACTTCAAAATCATAGAGGCAATATACAATGGGCCTACAGCCAGCATCATATTAAATGGAGAAAAACTGCAAGAGTTGCCACTAAAGACAGGAACAAGACAAGGATGTCCATTACCACCTCTTCTATTTAATACATGCTTGAGACTCTAGCCAGAGCAATAAGGCAAGAGAAGGAAATCAAAGGGGTAAAAATAGGGAAAGAAGAACTAAAACTATCCCTTTTTGCAGATGACATGATACTATACTTAGAAGACCCAACAAACTCAACCAAAAAACTTATAGAACTGATCAACAAATTCAGTAAGGTATCCAAATACAAAATCAATCTTTAAAAATCAGAAGCCTTTCTATATGCCAACCATAATTCAACCAAAAAAGAAACCCAGAAAGCAATTCCACTCACAATAGCACCCCGAAAAATAAAATACTTAGGGATAAACCTAACCAAGGAGATTAAAGACCTCTATAAGGAAAATTACAGAAAGCTGAAGAAAGAAATCGATGAAGACCTTAGAAGATGGAAGGATCTACCATGCTCTTGGATAGGCAGAATAAATATCATCAAAATGGCCATCCTCCCA
>PVLC010004622.1:0-60529 GCA_004027655.1 Graphiurus murinus | reverse complement strand
CAAAAAGCCCAGGATAGCCAAAATAGTTCTTAGCAATAAAAATAATGCAGGAGGCATCACAATACCTGACTTTAAATTCTACAAAGCCACAGTAATAAAAACAGAATGGTACTGGCACAAAAAGAGACACATAGACCAATGGAGAGAATAGAAGACTCAGAAACAGACCCACAGAGTCAACTGAGTTTTGACAAAGGAGCCAAAAGTATACACTGGAAAAAGATAGCCTCTTTAACAAATGGTGTTGGCAAAACTGGTTAACTATATGCAGGAAAATGGAAATAAACCCCACTTTCTCACCCTGCACAAGAGTCAACTCAAGGTGGATCAAGGACCTGGAAGTAAGATCAGAGACCTCGCAGCTACTCGAAGAGGGCATAGGACCAACACTTAAACACATAGGCACAGGTAAAAACTTTCTCAACAAGACCCCAAAAGCACAAGCAGCTCAAAGGAAGATCAATACATGGGATTGCATTAAACTGAAGAGCTTCTGTGCAGCAAAGGAAACTATCAAGAACCTCAACAGAGAGCCTACAGAGTGGGAGAAAATCTTTGCCAGTTACACTTCAGACAGAGGTCTAATATCTAGGATATACAAAGAACTCAAGAAAATCGCAGCTAAGAAAGCAAATAACCCAATCAAAAAATGGGCAAAAGATCCAAATAGACACTTCACAAAAGAAGAAATACAAATGGCCAATAAATGTATGAGGAAATGTTCCACATCTTTGGCAATCAGGGAGATGCAAATCAAAACTACCCTGAGATTTCACCTAACTCCAGTCAGAATGGCAATCATAAAAAACACGAACAACAACACCTGCTGGCGAGGGTGTGGAGAAGTGGGAACCCTAATACATTGTTAGTGGGATTGCAAACATGTGCAACCACTGTGGAAAACAGTATGGAGGACCCTCAGACAAATGGGAGTGAACCTACCATATGACCCAGCAATACTGGGTATATATATACCCAAAAGAATGGAAACCAAACTATCAGACCGATACATTTGTATCTATGTTTATAGCGGCTCAATTCACAATAGCCAAACTATGGAAGCAGCCAAGATGTCCATCCACAGATGAATGGATTACAAAACTATGGGATATGTACACAATGGAATATTACTCAGCCATAAAGAAGAACAAAATCATTTTCTTTGCAGAGAAATGGATGCAACTGGAAAACATTATGTTAAGCGAGATTAGCCAGTCACAAAGAGTAAAGAAGCATATGTTCTCCCTAATATGAGGATGCTAGGGAGAAGATGGGGTATAGGAGGATATCCAGATGAAAAGGAGATATCCTCAATAAGCAAAGAAGTTGATTTAAATGTAGTGTATGCATGGGGCAGAGGGACAACCTAAGGCACATGATGTACTTACACAATCATATCAAGGTCACTCACTGAACTGAACGTGAGGGGGAGGTAGGGCGAGGGAGCGGGGTGGGAATTGGGGATGGGGTCAAATGAGAATTGTGTGCAAATATGTTATTAACAACTTGTACTTAACAAAGATGTATGTTATACTGCATGAATTACTACAATAAAAAATAAATTAAAAATATATATATACAAAAAAATATTCCATAACTAGTTTGGGAGGTGTAACTGATTTGTAGTATTGATTTCTATGATGAATATTCTCTATTAAGGATTATTTGTAGATACCAACCTGATGTGTCTAAATAAAGAGTTGGGAAGACATATGCACAATTATGTCTCATAAGTTTGTATGAACTTGAAATTTTCATTTCCCTGACCTCTGCTGAGAGATATTAATAAGAATTTTGTGTAGAAAGCCATTTGTAGATTTTTCTTTTTAAATGAGAACTACTGGATGAATTTAAATATATGTAGTAATTGTCAGAACATTTAAAATACTAACTAGTATTTTTGAAATTGAGATTTTAAAACTGTCTTATTTTTATTTTTTATTTTTTTTGTGGTACTGGGGATTGAACTCAGGGGCATTCTACCTCCGAGCTATACCCCCAGCCCTATTTTTTATTCTTTATTTTGAAACCAGGTCTCACTAAGTGGCGGAGTGCCTTACTAGGTAGCTGAGGCTGGCCGTGAACCCGGATCCTCCGGTCTCAGCCTCCCAAATGCTGGGATTACAAGCGTGCGCCACCATGCCTGGCTGTCTTATTTTTAATTAAAAATTATAATTGTATATATTTACATAATACAATGTAAAGTCTCAATACATGCTAATACTCTGAAAAGATTAAGTCAAGCTAATTAGTACATTCATCATCACAAATATTTAAATATTCATTATTTCTTCATAGTGAATTTTTTTTTCAGAACTGGTGATTGAACTATGGGGTATTCTACCTCCGAGCTAAACCTCCAGCCTTACTTTTTATTCTTTATTTTGAAACAGGGACTCACTAAATTGTGGAGGACCTCACTAAATTGTGAGGCTGGCAGCAAACCTGTGATTCTCTTGTCTCAGTCTCCCAAGTACTGGGATTATAAGCATGCACCACTATGCCTGGCTTATAGTGAGAAAATGATGAATCCTCTACTTTATCAATATTGAAATATACAATATATTATTATTAACTATAGTCATAATGGTGTGTAATTGATAACTATAACTTATTTTTCCTGTCTAACTGAAACTTTGTAACATTTGTCTTAGATGATTTCAACTCATTTGTCTAACTACTAAACCACTTTACCTACTAACATCTTGTGAGACACCTAGATTTGTAGGAACCAAGTTAGTTGTTTTATTTAATATTTTAGCCTTTATAATTATTTTAAATTACTAACGTGATGTTAAACCCAAATTACTAACTCAATAATACAGACTTTTTTTTGTACTGAGCATTAAACCCAGGGACTTTCTACCTCTGAGCTAAACCCCCAGACCTTTTAACTCTATTTTTATTTGCTTTGAAAAAAGGTCTTACTAGCTTGCTGAGAGTCTCACTACATTGCTAAGGTCATCGTTGAACCTGTGATTCCCCATTTCCACCTCCCAAGTATTGAAATTACAGGCATGTGCCACCACACCTGACTAACACAGACATCTAAAGAAGTTATATTTTTCATTTAATTCCACTTCCCTGAGTTCATTAATGCTGTTTTTGACATATGCTCTTTCATATTTTTAGCATATAAATATAGTAAATATGTATCTACCTGTATAAAGAGAGTCTACCATTGCCTTTTGCATAACGCTTTGTGCTGCAACTTTGAAAAATATTTTATCCATCTTATTGTAAAATAAAATAGAATCAGAAAACTGATCTGTATTTGTCAGTATTTTCACAGCAATAATTTAGAAGACTTGACCATAAAATTTAGAGGAAGAAAGATTTATTAGCTCATTTTTTGAGGTTCGGTTCATGTGAGTCTGGGGGATGTGGATCTCAGGGCATCGCAGTGGGAAGTAGACAAAGGCAGAACACAAGTATTTACTCTCACATCCTGGAGGTTTGAAGCAAGACAGCAAGCAAGGAGAGGAGGAATCATATAAGCCCCAAGGCCCAAGGCTATAGCCCCAGGGACCCACCTTCTCCAGCCACACCCTACTGGTCTGGGTCATCACCAAGATAATTCCATTACAATGGATTTCTCCACTGCTGAGATAATGACCAAACCCTGCTTCCTAACACATAAATGACTTAGTAGATCCATAAATCTACTTAGTAGATCCATAAATGTTAGCATGCATTTGAATAACCTGGGGGACTTGTTAAAAGACAGCCTGCTATAGAACATTCTGAGAGTTCCTGATTCAGAAACATGAGGTGCAGAAACATGAAATTGCATTTCTAACAATTTCCCAGGGAATGATGTTGTTGTTTAAAACCCAGCATAGAGCACCTGATCTTAGAGAATTACAGGATAATACCTGCATATGCATTTCTTTCCCAAGATTAAGAAATATTTTGCTATTATTTCAGTGAATAAGTTTTCTGTCATTGGTATGTATTTCCACTACTTCTTCAAACTTATGAGTCTTGTACTTGTCCACTTAATGTTGCCCCAGATCTCTTACATATTCTGTGCATAGTTTCTTGTTTTTTCTTTATTACTATCTGAATGTTTCTGTTTGTTCATTTTGTATTCAAGAATTCATATTATTTTATTTTCCTGATCTATTCTATTGGCAAGACTCTTAATTGAGAAATTAAATTTAATTTATTGAGGTGGGTATGATGGCACATGTCTGTCATCTCAATATTTGGGAGGCTGAGATAGTAGTATTTTTGGTTCAAGGCCAGCCTCAGTAAATTATCAAGACTCTGTTGCAAAATAAACATAAAAATGGGCTAGGGGTATGGCTCAGAGGTAGACCATCCCTGGTTTCAGTCCTTGGTAACACAAAAAGTAATTTATTGAATTTTTCATTTTCAAGTTTTTTGTTTGTTTCTTTTTCAGAATCTCTATCTCTTTTTGAAATTCTCTTCTCCTATGCTATATTTTATCCCTTAGTTTATTCCTCATTTATTCTTTTAATTCATTAATATTTTTAAACATCCACTTTTCGAATTATTTATCCAGCATTTATTCCACTTTGGTGAGTAAATAAATAAAATTATGAAAATATTTTGAATACTAAGTTGGCATAAAAATGTGAAAATCTTATATATATATGGATTGAAATTTTAATCATAGATTTCTTCCTGTTTTTCTGAACCATGGATTTCCCAAATAATACCCTTCAAATTTTTGGACTTGAAAATTCCCTAGGGGAAGCTGTGCTGTTCTGTGCACTTTAAGATATTGAGCAACATTCCTTGTCACTCCCCCTTTTTTTTTTTTTTGTGGGACTGGGGATTGAGCTCAGGGGAATTCTACCTCAGAGCTACACCCCCAATCCTATTTTTATTCTTTATTTTGAAACAGGGTCTCACTGAGGCTGGCAGTGAACCCGAATCCTCCAGTCTCAGCCTCCCAAATGCTGAGATTACAAGCGTGTGCCACTACACCTGGCTTACTTCCTTTCTTAAAATATTTTATGTGTGTATTGTCTGTACACTTAGTCCATGAAAATGAAAGACTGCCTTTTTCACCTTCATATTTCCAGTGTCTAGCAAAGAGTAGGTGTTCACTACATGTTAACTGTAAAGAATTGCTCTGGGGTAAAATGTTAATATTTGTATATGCAAAATTGTTTGACATCCCAAAAATAATGCCAGTGAGCAAAGACATAGTATCCTAAATCCATTAAAGAGCACATTTCCCTGGGGAGGGGGTTCTCTGTCTCAAGTTCATTTTCTCATAGTTTTACCACATAATCTTAATAAGATAATATTCACAAAGTCTTATTCGTCTTATTCTAGGTATATTTTAATCTTTTTCTCCATGGTTTTGCCAGGAAAGCGGTAGAGTAGAATTGTGGAAACTTTAATCAAAATAAACATGTATTGAGTTTGCATTATTAATAAACTTCTTTATATTATTTATTCTAGTCTTTAAACAACACTATAAGAAGAGATACTATCATGCTAATTTAAGAGATAAGGAAACTACAGCTCTGAGAAATTAAATAAAATGTCAAAATCCTATAATAAATTTGGTTAGATCCATTAGAATCAAATTTCTACTTTAGGTAACCTAACTTCAAAGTCTAAGAATATTACCTCTATGCTATATTTTTGCACACTTTACTAAAAATTATAATTTAATCAGAGAATATATCAGTATCAGTATTGGGGATTTAATCCAGGGGCATTCTAACTCCGAGATATACCCCAACTCTATTTTTTATTTTTTATCTATAAAACAGGGTCTCACTAAGTTGTGGAGGTCCTCACTAAGTATCTGAGACTGATTGAGAACCTGTGATCCTCCTGTATCAGCCTCCCAAGTACTGGAATTACAATTGTGTGTAATCCCAGCCGCTTGTGGCTGTAAGTGTCATCTATTAATATTCAAGTCACTAAGAAAAATACTAGCTTCTTTCTGGCATGGATTTGTTGCAAATACATTTCTGGAGACTCAATAGTCTGTTAAATTCATAGTAGATTAAAATACATAAAAACAACATTTCCTTGATGTGCATAGATGTATAAATAGAGGCAACTATTTAGAATGCTACTATAAAAAGAACTGATAAAACTCTAAATGGATAGAGTTGGAAAGGAAAGAATTCACAGAAAAATATTATGAAAAATATGAGAAAATCATAATTTATAATGTAATTGTGTGCAATTTTGTGTTATCAGACTCCCCCATATACTGAACTGAAGTATGCATAACTATTGAGACAGAAAATCAAGTGTTTTTTCTTTGGAAAAAATAGATTGCTTGTACTATCTTTAATTCTAATTTAATACAATCAGGTATGACTTTATTACAAAATTACATATACCATTTATATTAAAAATTATATCTACTAGAAGAAAAAAGAGATTGAGTCTATAATATTTTTACCTGTTGCTATTAGTGTGCATAAGTCACACTTGTCTATATTGAGTGATTGCATATTGATTGTAGCTTGACCTTAACAATTTATCATTTAGTCTCTACCATCACCCTCTTGATAGATTCTATTGCTGAGGGTCTGCAGGGTTTCATAAATAACCAGTTGAATCTACTGCCGACTATGAGATGTTTTAGTTTACATATTCATATTATCATTTCAGTTCCATATTGTGGCTTCCATTCATCAATAAAGAATCATTTTTCATTTTGGGAGGCCATTCTTAAAGGAAACCATCTTAATGATAGTCACATGTGGAGAAAAGTTGCAACGAGCAGGGAAAAACATTAAAGCCAAGTCCTGTGAATTGAATAAATGATACACATTGAATAAATGATACACATTTTACTCTGCAATATATACAGATGAAGTTTACAAGTGCTTATAGGGTTAATCAAAAAGTATGTAAATGGAGTACTAATGGTCAATCACAATATATTTGTGCTTAATGAATAAATTATAGAAGATATAAAGTTTAATTAAGGTGTACTCATGTCCATAAGCAGCTTGAAATCTAGGGGAGATGAACTACTCATATGGAATACATTCCTACGTATCCTAATTCTAATTTTTTTTTCTGTCTTGATTATGTTAAGTCTCTTTACCTACACTTGCCACATGTTTGAATTTTAGCAATTCTCTTTATTACTGTACATTTCCAGATATTTATCTACATAATGTGTAATAATCACACTTACTCTATGTGTAGGGTTGTAATAAGAATTCAATAAGATAATGTCTATACTGTAAACGTGTGACTACTGTAAATTATAGAGATTCATATACTAAAATAAAAAAGTGCTATATCAGGGTAGTATTAATAATGAAAACTAACAATCTGCTCAACTTACTATAATTAATATTACAATGATTCTATTGACAGGTATGGTGGGTTGAATAGTGCCCTTCCCCTCACCCAGAATTCATGTCCATTCAGGACCTCAGAATTCAGTCTTATTTGGAAACAAAATATATTCAATTGTAATTAATTAAGAACATTATGTACACTCACAAACATATCAAAGCCAATCACTAAGCCGAACATGAGAAGGAGGAAGCGGGAAGGGAATAGGGTGAGAATTAGGGAAGTGTTAAATGAGTGCTGTGTGCATGTATGCCTCTACTAGCTTTTACCTCATTAAAATGTATGATTTCAATGCACCAAAAAAAAAATCTTGAGGTGAAATCATCCTGGATTTAGCGTGGGCCTAAATGAAGAATGATATCTCTGTCCCGAAAAAGAGAGGGGGATTTGAATGCAGGGACATAAAGGAGGCTTTTTAAAGATGGAGGCAGAGACTGTAGTGATATGACTCCCAGCCAAAGAAAGTGAAGAACCTCAGGGAACCACTAGCAGCTGGAAGAGGCAACTAGGGATTCTTAGAGCCTTCAGAGGTAGCATGACCCTGACAGACTTCTAATCTATAGGTCTGTACGAGAACACATTTTATTGTTTGAAGATACTTGATTATGATATTTTAATAAAATAACCTTAGGAAACGATTACAATAGATTAATTTAGTTTTGGTAAATGTACATTGTTCAGTGAATAGAAAATATCCTGCAATACCTAACTTGATGTCAGAGAAAGAGAAAAACCTGCTTACTAAAATTGTGAACTGAAGGTTGGGGGTATAGATCAGTGATAGAATACTTGTCTACTATGTGGAAGGTCCTGAGTTTGATCCCCAGCACAACAAAGAAAACAAAAGCACACAAATAGCAAAACAACAACAAAACCCCAACCCAACACCAATGAATTGAGGTGTCACTTATATTACATGGGCCTTTTTTATCATCCATAAAATAAGAGTGACTTCTTACATCACAAGACTGCTGTAGAAATTAAAAGATAAGACATATTTGAAAGCACACAGTAAAATGTCTGACATTGTACATAGTCATAAATCTTCCCATAATTCCCAACATGTCTTTTATTTTCTGTTCTTATGTCTTCCCTTACATGTCCTACTTTTTGATACAGGGATACTGAACACATTGGTTTAAAAAGATGTGGTATTAATTGATTCAGTGCCAATTATGTAAAATTAAATTTTTCCCTAAAGGAGTAAAACATCAGGGGGTTCATAATTTGAAAAATATCATTTTAAATTTTAAGTGAATGGTAGTCATATATAAAAGACAAACGCTCCCCACTGCCAGCTGTCATATTTCAGGAACTATTCTACAAGAATGGATTCTGATAAACACTATATGTGGTTAGAGTGAAAAATGATTGTTTGTGAATGAGAAAATGATGCATGGTGGTGTGTGGTGGCACATGCCCATAATCCCATTACTTGGGAGGCTGAGATAGAGGGATCATAGCTTTGCAACCAGGCTCAGCAACTTAGAGAAGCTCTCAACAACCTAGAAAAACCCTATTTTCAAAAGAAATAAAATAGGTCTGGGGGTGTGGCTCAGATATAGAATACCCTTTGGTTCAGTCTCCCATAACACACACACACACACACACACAAACACACACACACTGAACTGATCTTTTAAAAGTAACAGAGGATTTATTAGAATTATTTGGTATACTTTTTGTTTTAGAATTTTAAATCTTTTTTTGATGCATATCTAACTTGGATTTTATTTTTTGTCTCATATTGTGATAGGTAACTTGCTAAACCTGCTGAAAAACACAGAAATTGAGCCAACATACTTTTAAAATTATAGTGGAACTTAGAAAAGTAAAGGGCACTCCTAGAAGCCAGAGGCAAGGAGAGCACTAAAGAAGTGCTTGATAGCCAGGAACTGCTCATGTTTTGTTGCTTGGATGGAGGTAAGTATTCTTAAACAAGTTTGCATGAGTCTTGGAGCTGAAAGTTAACATGCTGTATAACAGAAATAGCAAAAAATAGGCTGGCAAAGACACAAGGAGTTGAAAAAAGAAGTTTGTCAGTCCCTACTGGGCTTTGCATGGGTGAGGATAGTCCTGACATGTGTCAGCAGGGCCTACCCTCAGTGGCTTTTCAGGTTAAGCTGACTGTCAGCAAAACATAGAAACTCCTAAGCTGAGAAATTAATATAAAAATAGCTGATATGTGTAGAAGCAAACACAAGATCTCTTTGGAGGGACATTCTATCAATTTTAACACTGCAAGATGGTCAGGCATAAAGCTATGAATTTACAATCCAGATTTCCAAAACTACAAGGAAATGATACAACATGAGATTCAACTGACATCACAAATAGCAGGATTATATAGCTCATGGAATTTCAAAAAATAAAATATTAATATGAATATTATAAAATTGGTCTGTTTGAAATAAATAAAAATATAATGAATTTGATATGGAAACTTCAAGATGATAAGGGTTGGCCAATAGAATAGTGGAAAGGGATCAGGGGAGAGAGGATAGGAAAAAGGAGGTTTGAGGAAGGAAGCCAACCAAATACTATTATGTCCATATATGAAGGTATCATTTACAGCCTTACTAATATGTATGGAGAGGGAGGAAAGAATACGTGTAGCAGGATGGGGCTAAGAGGGAACCACACCAAGGGGTGTTGTGTGCATATATGAATGAGTCATAGAATATCATAAATAATGTATAGCCATATTCCACAATTAAAATTGTAAAAATAATGTAAAATATACAAATAAATAAATCTAAAATGTCATGTGAGAACAAGATATTTTAAATAATGGATTAGGTATAAAGAAAAAGATCATTTTAACTTCTGAAAATAAAATAAATCACTGCAATTAAAGGTCAGTGGTTCTCCTAAGTAAATAGCACAGAGAAACTCTTATATATGTATATTAGCCTTGATTTTATCAACCCCTTTCCCAAAGATTCAAGGGCTAATTTTAAATCTCATGCAAACACCTAAGTTGTTATAGAAAAAGTCCTTAATTCATTTAATATCACTAACAAAACTTTAAGTCCCAAACTGGACAAGAATAATGAAATAGTGAATATTATATAGGATACTATTCTTTTTTAGAATATATTTTTTATTGGTGCTTTGTAACTCACCTGATAATGTAGTTCAGTGATAGTGACTTACAGGCACATAGCATTCAGTGAGCTTATGAACAAAGATATAATGCTCATTGTGTTTGTCAGCTTTTCATCACTATAACAAACACCTGAGGTAATCAATTTATAATGAGAAAGAGTTATTTTGGCTCTAATCTTGGAGGTTTTGGTACATGGTTTGTGGGTCTTGCTGGTTTTACTTCTGTGGCAAAATATCACAGCATGGCACAAACAAAGCAAAAACAATTCACTTCAGGAACCAAAAAAGAAGAGGAAAGTACAGGATATCTCTGTCCCTTATTATCCAGGTGAAGGGAGGAGAGAGAGAAAGAGAGAGAGAGAGAGAGAGAGAGAGAGAGAGAGAGAGAGAGAGAGAGAGGTGGAGGAGGCAGAGGAAGAGGAGAAGGAGGAGGAGAAGGCAGAGGAGAAGGAGGAGGAGGAGGAGGAAGAGGGGAAGGAGGAGGAGGAGGAGTGAGAGGAAGAGAGAAGAGAAGAGAGAGACTGGATTCCATAATTCCTTGGGTCTCTTCCCCATCAAAGGCATGCTTTAATGACCTATTTTCATCCCACTAGGCCCCACCTCCTAAAGGTTCCACCACTTTCTAGTAATGCATCATAGGGGACTAAGCTTGTACCACATGTACCTTTGGCAACATTTTTGTTACAAACTACAGGAATCATTAGCAAAATATTAGAAAACAAATGTAGTATAGTTTTAATGTGGTCAACTTATAATTGAAAGGAAACAATTCAAATAATGCTATGGTCATATGTGAAATTATCAATACCAACTTCAACATTAATTTCAGGGAGGAGGATGAAACAAGGCAGAATCTGGAGTAAAACATACCAAGTACTGTGTGCATGTGTGTTTCTATCACTCTGACCTCATTTTATGTACAATTACAATGCATCAATAAAACATAAAAATAAAATGAAACTTTGGAAAAGTAGAAATGGAATCTTTATTAACCTGGTAAAGAGTACTTATATAAATTCACAGAAAATATCATAATTACTAGTGAAATAAAGTTTCCCATTTAAAATCTGAAATGACAAAAATATTTCTACTGCCACTACTTCTATTCGATATATTGTGCTTAATACGTGAGTCAGTACAGGAAGTAAAAATAAATAAACAATGTAATGCTTAGAAAGATGCAATCATTATTTGTTTAAAAATAATTTATGTACAAAATAGAAAATATTTGAAGATAAATTATTACAATTTAAAAGATTATTTTTCAGAGCATTGTGATATATAATCAACAGTTTAAAAATGTCTATTTTTCAAAAATGCAGTTAGAAAATATAATAAAAATGATACAGTTATGAAAGCATCAAAATTAGTAATTTCATGAGAATTACTTTCATTCTCAAAATATGAAAGATTTTGAGGTAAAATTGTACAATTTTAATGAAAAGCACTAGAGAAACCTAAAGAAATAGATATACATGTAACATTCATGCATTAGAAGACCGCATTATAAAGATGCAAATATTCCGCAACATGATTTATAGACATAATGAAATTTTTTAAAAAATTGATACATTTTGTTATAATACTTGAAGTCAATTCTAAAATTCATATGTATAATCATTTTAATATACTTTTATTGGTTCATTGTATTTACATATCATAATGAAATTCAGAGTGATAGTAACATACATTTATTCACACAGCAAAATTCCTAGAATAACCAACTCTACCCTGAAGTAGAAACCGAGGTATGGGAAGGGGTTGTCTTACCAGGTTTCATAAATTTTTATGAAGCTATAGTACTGAAAACAATTTGATGTGTTGGCATAGGAAAAATCAAATAAACCAATGGTATAGAAAAGAGAGACTGAAGTCAGTCACAAATACTTGGAAACTTGAATTATGACAAAGATGAAATTGTAAATCACCTGGGAAAGAAAAATTCTTCAATGAATTCTGATGGGGTAAATGTTTATCAATATCCAAAAGTGAATCTGTATCCTTACTTTAAAGACAAAAATCAATTTCAGCTAAATTAAGGACTTAAATAAATTGGGTGTGGTGGCACATCCCTGTAATCCAAGTACTTGGGACATTGAGACAAGAAGATTGCAGGTTTCCAGACTGCCTTAGCAACTTAGAAAGGCCCTCAGCAACCTGAGACCCACTTTCAAAATTAAAAAAAATAAACAACAACAACAAAAAAAACAGGATGGGGAGTGTAGCTCAGATATAGAATGACCCTGGGTTCAATTCCAAGTAAAACACACACACACACACACACACACACACACACACACACACACACACGACTTAAATGTGAGTACCAAAAGTGTTGAACAAAAGAAAATGTACTCAAGTTAAGTTATTGATGTATCTCTTAAGACATTCAACCAATATTAAATTAAAAATGTGTTCATTAAAATATCCCATAAATAAAGCTAAAAGAGAAGACAGAAATTAGGAGGAAAAAAATTGAAGCACAAGTTACAGACAACCAATGATGAATAACATATTAAACATGGATATGTACATATGATTACAATATTCTGATTTTGTTTCCTTTAGGAAGATGCTGAGAAGCACTACCACTGGATCATATGGTGGTTCCATTCCCAATCTTCTGAAGAACCTCCACATTGATCTCCAAAGCAGTTATTCTAATTTACAGTTCCATCAACAGTATAATAGGGTTCTGATTTTCCCACATCCTTGCCAGCATGTATGTATGTATTTATTTATTGCCAGCACACCCAGTCCCAAAGAACAAGGAGATGTATCTTCTCTCGTATATGTGGAAGCTAGAGAGATATTTGGCAATAAGGGAAACATCAGATAGAGGAACAGAGACTCCAGGGGAGTGATCAATGATGATTAGGGAAGGAGTGGGAGACAAAGTCATAAAGAATGTAACAGTAGAAATAATACTATGAACATATACAAAATTGCCAATTTCAATCTCAAAGACTTATGGGGTAAGGGAGGGGGAATCCAGTGGGGAGGGCAAAAAGAGTGTGTACATATATTTTTATAACACTCTGTACCCCAATATGATGTAAAATTACAATGCATCCAATAAAAAAGAACATATTAAAGAGACAAAATTCACCAAAAACAGTAGGTGAGCAAAATAATCCATAGACATTTCACAGAAAGAACACAAATGGCAGGTAAATAATATTTTATCTAATTTAATTTATTTAAATTAAATAAATTTATTTAATGATGTATATCCTCATTTGTAATCAGGAAACGAGCAGTAAAAATAAAACATCATTTTATATCCATAAGACATAGTCCATATCCATGGACAAACTCAAACTTTTTATCATTGCACACAGGACAGTAAAATCTTTCAAGCGATCAAAAAATATTTTGTCAGTATCTCAGAAATTGACAGCATTAATCCCTTATGACTCCGTATGTCTATTTTCAAATTATTATTCAAGTCTCTTTGTATTATATAAATATGAGACTTGTTCCATAATACAAAGTTGCTGAGTTGCTGAGCACCTTGCTAAATTGCTGAGGCTGGTCTAGAACCTGCGATCCTCCTGTCTCAGCCTCCTAAATACTGGAATTACAGGCATGAGCCACCACATATGGCTCTACATTTCTTATAAGTGTTCCTTTTTATCTATCCCTAAGACAAATTAGCAAAACAACAAAAAAAGGAAACAGAAAAGATGAAGTGCAGCCACTAAAAGAATATGAATGAAACATGAAAACTCAGAGGTGCTCATGGGCATGACCACTAGGAGATGCTGGAAGAGGATGATTTTTTTCTCTTGGATTCTTCAGAGAATAAAGGAAATTGATGGCCTGCATATTTGAGAAAATAAAAAATCAAGAGTTAGATATTATCTTTTCTACTCTAACAGAGTGCCATAAACTGGATAGCTTATAAAGAAAATTTTTCTCAGAATTCTGATTCTGGAAACTCAAGATCAAAAAGCCAGCAAATTCAGTATATGGTGGGCACTCATTTCTTGATTTCTACATGGCATCTTATTTCTGTGTCTTTATATGGGGTAAGGTAAAAGGATATTTTATCCAGTGTCTTAGCAATTCTCATATCCTAATCATAACCTAAAATCTACTTCCAAGTACCATCAACATGGGGGTTAGAATATTTTCATTTTGTTTTGTTTTTATGGTATTATGGATTGAACCCAGGGGAATTCTACTCTCCATCTATTTTTATTATTTGTTATGAAACAAGGTCTCTCTAAATTGCTGAGAGTCTTGAAAGTTGCTGAGGCTGACCTTGAACCTGTTACCTTCCTGTCTCAGCCTCCCGAGTACTGGGATTACAGGTGTGTGATACCATGCCTGGCCGAGGGTTAGGAAATTAACATAGAATTTTTTGTGGGGAACACAAACATTTAGACCACAGGAAAGTTACAAGTAAGTGAAAATGAAATATAGAAAGAGGGAGCTCTCCAAGCTGATGCTAGGAAAATCTCAAGATGTAAAAAAAAATGTTTTAATTATGAGTTCACTTTTTCTGCTTAGCATAAAACCTCTCTCAAACAAAAGTCAGAGAACTGCATTTACTTGTTAGCAAAGGATATATTGAGCTGGAGTGGAGTAACAGGTAACAAAGGCTGAATATTAAATGTGTCAGTGTTTTACTTCAAAATGATTTTATGATTGAAAAAAATCCCTGTAAAATTGTGCTATATGTCTATAGCAAACTTTCTCAGCCCTAAGTTATTTTTGGCTGAGGAGTGGAAGAAGATAAACTAAATGAATAATATTACTTGCTGCTAGCATTCTTGCTAAGCTGGCTGCCCCAAATTGAAATATTGCCTCAGAAAAAAAATGTCTAGCATTCTCTTTGCCCCTTTGTAGTTAGGGTTAGCAAAATCTTGATCTACAATAAAGGTCCTTAATTACTATGTTCCTCCATTACTTCATGACTAATATCGCTTAGGAATTTGTCCCTCTCATCCCAGTCCTATTTGTAGAAGAAATGTTGCTTCTAGGATTGGTTCAGGAAGGATCATAGTTGGTTTCTGTAGACTGCCTGAGCACTTGGGCTCTGAAGTAACAAAAAGAAACATATGTGAGTGATGAAATGTTATCCTTCACCACCACAGATCTCACCTGACAATGATACATACTGCAACCAGAGTTTGCTTTCTGAGATCTGACCTAGAGGGAGGCCGAAATTGTTACTCCTTCTAGATGATTCTTCAAAATCATGAGAATTTTCTGATGATCACCACACTGATCTATTTGTCAGAGGATATGCCTTCTGGTCTTGCCTTTGGCTTAACATATCATGTCCTTTTAGCATTTTATTTTCAGGGCTTCAGTTTATCCACTGATAACATAGGGGATTTTGATTGGGTAATCTTTAAAACCTCCTAATAGGTTAGACATGTTGATCTATGATTCTAGATAATTTCATTTTCTTTAATCTTTGTGAGGTATACTGGTGAAAGAATACAACTGGATTAAATAAATAATTAAAATAAAACAAAAACAATATAGGAATATTGTGACTGTGGCTCTCTAAAATCTAGGGAAAAGCATACAATATGAATTGATACCACCTCTCTACTACATCTTCTGTTTTTCCATTTTTACCAATAGTATATTTTACATATGGAATCTGAACTAGTTATAGAGATACATTGTGATATTAAGAGTTAAGAGTATTGATAGCTATTTATTATTATTATTATTATTATTATTATTATTATTATTATTATTATTATTTGCAGTACTGGGGATTGAATACAGGGGCACTCTACCTCGGAGCTACACCCACAAGTCCTATTTTTTATTCTTTTATTTTGAAACAGGGTCTTACTAAGTTGCTGAGAACTTCACTAAGTAGCTGAGACTGGCTGTGAATCCGGATTCTTCTGTCTCAGCCTCCCAAGTACTGGGTTTACAAGTCTGTGCAACTATGTCCAGCTTATTGATAGTTATTAATTTTGTAATTGGTAAAATTAAGCTTCATAAAAGTCATTTCCAGGCAGAGTATTTTTTAACTGTATTGTTCTTCTGCCCCCTTGTGGCATATTTCATATATCACAGCAATCTAATTCCTGCATCCCTTGCAAAACCAATATCCGAGTCTTGGAGAGATATTCTGTATCTATGCAGAATATTTAATTTTAATTTTTTATTATTCCATTTAAAGAAAAAATATTTCTTGAATGAATTCTACTGAGAAATTCAAGGAGTTAAAATATTTTGACAGTGATCAAGTCAGAGAGACTACTAAAATCATAAATTGTTTGGAGATTTGTTATGTGATGGCTTATTTAGACTGTGTACCATTTTAAAATAGGTAATCTCAAAACCATTCACAATCAATTTTTGAGGAAACTAGTATGTTTTGATTGTAAAATACATGTTGATTAGAGAAAAATATAAAACTATGGGAATATACAAAATATTTCCAATAGCCACTATGGACTCTTGTAATGATTTTTTTAGTCTATATTATTTTAAATATATTTTCCACAGTTACAGACAGTAATGAATTAGTAAGTAAATGCTGAATATGTACATAAATATTTTAAAATATATTTTTAGAATTTAAATATGCTTTGTAAACAGAATTTTAACCTTTCAAAATATTACTTCAAATTAAAATCCAGTTAGCCTAGTCTCATTATAATTTTATGGTACATGATAAGTCTACAAAGTATATTCCAGATGGTTTGTACTATTTTCTTTTTTTTTTTTTTTTTTTTTGCGGTACTGGGGATTGAACTCAGAGGCATTCTACCTCCGAGCTATACCCCCAGCCCTATTTTTTATTCTTTATTTTGAAACCGAGTCTCACTAAGTTGCAGAATGCCTCACTAGGTAGCTGAGGCTGGCCGCGAACCCGGATCCTCCCGTCTCAGCCTCCCGAATGCTGGGATTACAAGCGTGCGCCACCACGCCCGGCGGTTTGTACTATTTTCTATGTGTGTAGGGTAAACACATGCATGGATGAATGAAAGATGGACATTGAAATTTACCCATAGTATTTAAATATAATTTAATTTCCATCTTTTGATTAATGTGTAAATATGTTTACACATGCATATATTTATGTAAACATATGTGCACACATGCACACATACAATAAATATGTATATATTTGTGTTTTGTGTATATGGATAGTACATATACAAGCCAGGCATGGTGGCACATGCTTGTAATCCCAGCATTCGGGAGACTGAGACTGGAGGATCCGGGTTCACGGCCAGCCTCAGCTACCTAGTGAGGCACTCTGCAACTTAGTGAGACCCTGTTTCAACATAAAGAATTAAAAAATCTACAAATAGCAACGAATGGGAGTGAACCTACCATATGATCCAGCAATACCACTACTGGGTATATACCGAAAAGAATGGAAACCAAACTATCAGACCGATGCATGTGTATCTATGTTTATAGCAGCTCAATTCACAATAGCCAAACTATGGAACCATTCAAGATGTCCAACAACAGGTGATTGGATTACAAAACTATGGGATATGTACACAATGGAATTTTACTCAGCCATAAAGAAGAACAAAATCATGTTCTTTGCAGGGAAATGGATGCAATTGGAAAACATTATGTTAAGTGAGATTAGACAGTCACAAAGAGTAAAGAAACATATGTTCTCCCTAATATGCAGATGTTAGGGAGAAGATGGGACATAAGAGGGTCCCCAGATGAAAAAGTAGAGACCCTCGATAAACAAAGAAGTTGATTTAACCGAAGGGGATGGAGGGGGGGTGGGGGGGAGAGCATACTAAGGCACATGATGTACTTACACAATCATATCAAGGTCACTCACTGAACTGAACCTGAGGGGGAGAGAGGGCGAGGGAGTGGGGTGGAAATTGGGGAAGGGGTCAAATGAGAATTGTGTGCAAATATGTTGTTAACAACTTGTACTTAACAAAGATGTATGCTATATTGCACGAATTACTACAATAAAAATAAATTTAAAAAAAAGAATTAAAAAAAAATAGGGCTGGGGAAGTAGCTCGGAGGTAGAATGACCCTGGGTTCCATCCCCAGTACCAAAAAAAAAAAAAAAAAATAGATAGTACATATACATATATATGATGTGATTTGTCTTTTAGTTTTGCTTTTGAACTGCATAAGCTTTAATTTTTATACAATCAAATATCCATATTTTCCTGTGTGATT
The DNA here is from genome assembly GCA_004027655.1 of Graphiurus murinus. Taxonomy (NCBI): domain Eukaryota; kingdom Metazoa; phylum Chordata; class Mammalia; order Rodentia; family Gliridae; genus Graphiurus; species Graphiurus murinus. Next base: position 41,947 of record PVLC010004622.1, on the reverse strand, counting down.
TCTTCAACTGCTCTCAAGCTTTAAAAATATCATCAGTAAATTCATAATCACTTGCATTTTTTGTTGATTGAACTTTCAAAAGCATTTATGTGATATGACCCATACAAAAAACTTCAGATGAAGCAGTCTTTAGCCATATAATATTTCTAAATTTTGCATAAATTAATGAAAAATTAATAAAATAAATTAATCAATGGGAATTTATTCAGATGCATATAAACCAGTTTACATAAATTAGCTTTTATATAAATAATTATGTATTAATTGAATTATGTAAATCAGTGAAAATCATCACCTTTATTATTTTCCAAATATAAAATCTGAAAAATGTGCAAATTCTGAAGATTTTATAAGAATGTAAATTAGTTTTATAAAAAATGTGTCCTTTTGCTCTATTACATTGAGTCATTTTATTGCTTAGATACTAACGCCACAAACATTTAAATGCACTATTTTTTTTAAATGAAGTAAAAAAAATCTTTATGTTTTAAATTCTCTAAAGTCTACAGAGAAAAGGCAATATTTTAAGTGGTCATGTTAAATGGGTTTTGCTTCAAATAGAAAGATTTAATTAAAAAGAAAGGCAGAGAGTTTTGAAAGCTAAAATGTTCCCAGGCACTTACAGCAGATAATATAAATCCTTTGAAGGATGAGTTTAAGAATGCAACCTGTCAAGTCTTTTTACTCTTTACGTACTTCTCTATATTCCAAAAGGAAAAGGCACTAAGAAACAATACTGATCTCAAATATTCTATTTTTGCTCTGCTACCATTAGAACTAATAATAGTTTATGTAAACTACAAATGAATATAAATGAGAACTGCAGACTTTTATGAGTCATTAACTTTAGGGTCTGAGGTCCTAAACCTCTACTCTCCTCCTTTGTCCCCATTGAAGTGAATTAGATTTTGTTCTATTTTGTCTGTTCTTTCCTCATTTTTTTGTCATTTATCTGTAATCTTCTGTTATGAATAAAGTCATTGGCCTTATTTTCTCTAATTTCCCCATTATAAGGTTAGTTTCTTCCTTATTACTCACCATATTCTCCCTTGTCCCATTTTGAAAGAAATTGAATTTGATTTTTTTTCTATTCCTTGCCCAGTTTGTGTCATTTTTTTTTCTTTCCCCTTCCTCAGTCTACCTTACCTGCCTTACACCCTCATAAAGGAAATTCACTTAGATCCTGTTGCCCTTCTTTGCCCAGTTCATAATTATTTGCTCTTCTTATCTTCTATCCTTATCCTTTGTAAAAAAATATTAAGTCCTCTGTTGCTCTATTCTTCTATTTCATTTAATATTTATCTTTCCTCATCCCCATTTGGCTCTTAAAATTTTGTGAAAATCTTAAAGTTATTATATTCTTAAAGTCATTATTATTTTCTTTAGTTTTACTAAAGATTGAAACCAGGGGTGTTCCACCTCTGAGATACATCCCCAACCCTTATTATTTTTTTTTTATTTTGAAACAGAGTCTCACTAAGTTACCACACATTGACTTTGAACCTTTAAACATACTGTCTCAACGTCTCAAGTAACAGGATTACAAGCATGAGCAACATCACTTGGCCCAAAGTTATTTTATGTATGTTAAATTTATAGATATTTTGATTTAACAATTTTGAAAGGAATTTTACAGTATTTTTCTAAAACAACTACTAAATATATCACACTTAAATTGATTAATATCACTGTGCTCTTGTCATAATATCCTCGTTATTTCTGAAATTTTCCAAGCAGATTTCTGGAACTTTCCAATTAGACCTATTCTTCAGAGTTTCAACACTTAAAATATCTTTATCTTACCTATGTCAGATCTCTAATTGGTCATATCCTGGCTCCAAACACCAGCACTAAACATAAATTTTCTCACACTTATTATTCTCTGTATATATTTTTTCTCCATAGCATTTTTCAATATCAAATACCATCCTATACATTTTTAAAATTTTATACATGAGTCCTTTTTTATGTGTGGTACTGAGGATTGAACCTAGGTGCATTCTATATCTGAGCTGCACCCTCAGACCTATTTTATTTTCTATTGTGAAATAAAGTCTTGCTAAGTTGCTGAAGGCCTCACTAAGTTGCTGAGGCTGGCCTTGAACTTGAGATCCTGTCATCTCAGCCTCCCAAGTGCTGAGATTATAAGTGTGTGCCACCACACCTGACTGATACGAGTTCATAGGAAATGTAATAATCAAAAGGGCAGCAATTTTTCCTTTGGCTTTGTTGACCATTTAATTTCTGCTGCCCAAAACAGAGAATACATAATAGGCATATGCTGATTGAGGAAAAGAATAAATGAATGTGCAATATTCCTCCTTAAAAGTAGAATTATCTTTTCTGATAATACAGAACAGATAAATAAGTCTCCAAACTTACATTCCCATTAGCTATTTTCAAAGTCACTTATGTGTTTTTGGTATAAATTTTAAGATAAATATAAGTACACTACACATACTGGCCCATTACTTAATTTTTTTCTCTACCATTATATTTTGAATAAATTCTATATGAGTATATACAGCAATAGCTCACTGTATACTTCATGGGTCTAACATTTTTTAATTAATGAGACAATGTATTTAAGAAATATTTATCAACTATCATAAATATAATACTAGAATGGACATCCTTGTAACTAATCTTTGGGCACTTGCTGTTTTATGTCTTGAACATACGTTCTTAGAATTTTCTAATGTTAGATCACATTTAATGATATTGTAAAGATTGTTACCTACCTCTCCAGAAAAAAATAATGCTGCTCTACATTGTCATCAGTATACAAGAGGAAGTTTTTGTTCTCCTTCATCCTTATCTCCTTATGAGCACCAAAATTTAAAATGTTTCAAAAAGCTATTGTCAATCATAAATTTAAAATATCACCATTTAAAATTGCATCTCTTTGATAATTAGTAATGTTGGTTATATTTGCAGGCATTAATGACCACTTGTATTTCTTCTCTAAATGATGTGCTTATAGACATCTTTCTGGCTCCAGCTTTTTAATTATTTTGTTCTTTTGATACATTTTTACCAAAAATGTATCAAATATATCCCTTAGAGTTAGAACAAAATTAAGTTAGCTTCATTACAAAGAATACATAATCATAAAATCTGTTCATTATTGTGCTGCACTTAACATGTTGTCTTAAGAAACAGTATTTTTAAGAAATGGGCATATATCTGCTGTGATTAGATATAGATTTTCCCCTAAAGAGCTTATATATTAAGCTCCAGATGGATATAATTAAGTCATGAGAGTTGTAACCTCATCAGTTGGCAAATCCAGTGAATTTACCTGGGTGGAAATCTGGGGTAGAAGGATGTGTCTGGACAAGGTGAGTCCCTGGGGGTGTGGCCTTAGGGACTGTGTTTGTGTCTTTGACCCCTCTTGTTTGTTCTATGTCTCTTGCTTCTAGTCTCTATGATGTGACAGTGAGGTCTTGCATTCTGCTTCTCTCAGCTTCCCATCACCGTGCCCTGAGATTCTCAGTTCCCAGCTTCACTTCCAAGGAAACCATGAGCAAATAAATTTTCCTTCCTCTAAGTTGTATGGTCAATGCTTTTAGTGAAAATACTAAGATAGTATTTTATTTTTCCCCTGGGCTAAAAGAGGTAATTCTCATTAAAATTTAGTTTACAAAAATTTAGTGAGCATTCTCATGTTGTATTGTAAAATGTGTTATAAAATCAATATTTTCTTCATTGCATTGAATACATTAATAAAGTTTGCATATTTATACATTGAAGAATTGTTTTAAATATTGTGTGTATGTGTGCATGTGTGTGTGTGTGTGTGTGTGTGTGTGTGTGTGTGTGTGTATGTGTGTGTGTGTGTTGCTGGGTATTGAACCCATGCGTGTTCTACCTCTGAACTACATTCTCTAGCCCTTTTTATTTATTTATTTTTTATTTTTTTGTGGTACTGGGGATTGAACACAGGGGCATTCTACTGCCAAGCTACACCACCAGTCCTATTTTTTAGTTTTTATTTTGAAACAGTGTCTCACTAAGTTGCAGAGTACCTCACTAAATAGCTCAGGCTGGGCGCAAACCCAAATCCTCCAGTTTCAGCCTCCCAAGTACTGGGCCTTTTTATTTTTTATTTTGAAAAAGTCTCATGAATTTGCTGATGCTGATCTTTAACCTGTGATACTCCTGTCTCAGACTCTCAAGTACTGGGACTAAAGCATATACCATCATGTCTGGCTTGCTTTAGATATTTTTAAAACTCTAATATCCTCACACATAACTTTCTTTATATACATACATACACAAGTATACATATATCTGACATATCAGGTATAATATGTCATACACACATATATGAAATTTAAAAATTCCCCAATTATTACTGTGGCTTTGTAGTAGAGTTTAAAGTCAGGTATTGTGATGCCTCCTGCATGATAAAAACAGCATGGTACTGGCACAAAAACAGACACATAGACGAATGGAGCAGAATAGAAGACTCAGAAACAGACCCACAGACTGACAGTCAACTGATTTTTGACAAAGGAGCCAAAAGTATACACTGGAAAAAAGATAGCCTCTTTAACAAATGGTGTTGGCAAAACTGGTTAACTATATGCAGGAAAATGGAAATAAACCCCACTTTCTTACCCTGCAAAAGAGTCAACTCAAGGTGGATCAAGGACCTGGAAGTCAGACGGGAGACCGTGCAGCTACTTGAAGAGGGCATAAGACCAACACTTGAACACATAGGCACAAGTAAAAACTTTCTCAACAAGACCCCAAAAGCACAAGCAACTCAAAGGAAGATCAATACATGGGATTTCATTAAACTGAAGAGCTTCTGTGTAGCAAAGGAAACTATCAAGAACCTCAACAGAGAGCCTACAGAGTGGGAGAAGATTTTTGCCAGTTACTCTACAGATAGAAGTCTAATATCTAGGATATATAAAGAACTCAAGAAAATCACAGCCAAGAAAGCATATAACCCAATCAAAAAATGGGCAAGATCTAAATAGACACTTCACAAAAGAAGAAATACAAATGGCCAATAAATGTATGAGGAAATGTTCCACATCATTGGCAATAAGAGACACGCAAATCAAAACTACCCTGAGATTTCACCTAACTCCAGTCAGAATGGCAATCATAAAAAACATAAACAGCAACACCTGCTGGCGAGGGTGTGGAGAAGTGGGAACCCTAATACATTGTTGGTGGGATTGCAAAGTTGTGCAACCACTGTGGAAAAAAGTATGGATGATCCTCAGACAAATGGGAGTGAACCTTCCATATGACCCAGCAATACCACTACTGGGTATATACCCAAAAGAATGGAAACAAAACTACCAGACTAATGCATGTGAATCTATGTTTATAGCGGCTCAATTCACAATAGCCAAACTATGGAAGCAGTCAAGATGTCTATCCACAGATGAATGGATTGCAAAACTATGGGATATGTACACAATGGAATTTTACTCAGCCATAAAGAAGAACAAAATCATTTTCTTTGCAGGGAAATGGATGCAACCGGAAAACATTATGTTAAGTGAGATTAGTCAGTCACAAAGAGTAAAGAAGCATATGTCCTCCCTAATATGCGGATGCTAGGGAGAAGATGGGGCATAGGAGGATCTCCAGATGAAAAGGAGAGATCCTTGATAAGCAAAGAAGTTGATCTAATTGTAGTGGATGCATGGGGCAGAGGGACACCCTAAGGCACATGATATACTTACACAATCATATCAAGGTCACTCACTGAACTGAACCTGAGGAGGAGGGAGGGGGAGGGAACGGGGTGGAATTGGGGAAGGGGTCAAATGAGAATTGTGTGCAAATATGTTGTTAACAACTTGTACTTAACAAAGATGTATGCTATATTGCATGAATTACTACAATAAAAAAATAAATAAAAATTTAAAAAAAAGAAATACAAATGCAAAGAGAAGATTCTTTTGGTTGGATTCCCAGAAGAATTAGAAGGTCAGAGTTTTCATCTACAACAAAATAAATGTTGAATGAATGAATGAATGAATGAATGAATGAACTGATGGTTGACACCATCAGGAAGTGAAAATTGAGACCAATTGCAACCTCACTTTCTAATACTCTCTCCATTAAACCAGACGAAGAAGTAGACTTACACCTCTGGTAGTGAGCAGCACAGTAGCGATGGTCCAAGACTCTTCCCAAGCCTGCTCCAAGTAGGGAGAGATATGAAAGAGCATTGGATTTCCTCCACTCTTTTGTAACTGAGCTCTCACCCACCTTATAATAGTCCCTTGTATTTTGCTTGGTGTTTCACAGTTTCAAAGTAATTTTACATGTTATCTTATCTAAGACTCACAACAGGTTTGGAAAACAGGAGTTGTCCTATCAGCTCCATTTTCCAAAAAGGAAACTGAGGCGCAGAGAAGTTGATTAACAACATATTCCAAGTCAAGCATGCAGGAGTGTTTAGGTTGGAATAAAGATGATAGAGCATCCATAACAGGAATCATATATCCAGTATTTATTTTGTAAATAATAAAGCTTCACATAAATGACTTCTAATTATCAAAAAAATTCCCCAATTATTGGTCTAGAAATAATATTAGATCATAATTTCCAGAACTGATTCCAATTTTGTTGTTGTTGTCTCTTCATACTGTATCTTCTGATGCCCAGTTTGTTAGATGTAGTGTGGTAAAGAACACTTACATGACTATCTCTAGACATCTCAGTAAGTACTTTTTTTGGTAAGTGTGGTTGTAAAGATTCAACTCAGGCTCACATGTATTCTATGCTATGTCACTGAGCTACATCTCCAGCCCCCAGTGACAATTTTGAAGCCTAAACTCACATTTATTTATTTTTGTATAGTTATCTCTGTTAGGATGATAAGAGGATGGATATTGCGACATTTTGCCCTTCACAGTTCACCCAGGACCTAGCATAGTGCCTGAACACATACTTTCCAATAAATATTTGTTCAAAGAGTAAAATAAAATTAGACCAAGTCATCTGATATTCATATTATTTGTTAGATGAGTGTTGTGTTTTGGATATAGAATATTCCCTGGAAAATCTCATGTATTTGCAATGCAAAAATGTTCAGAGACTTAAAAAAAATTGGATTATGAGGTTTCTGGTCTCATCAGTGAATAAATTCCTTTATAGATTAATTATTTGAATATATTTATTGGGTTGTAATATAGGCAGGTGGGGCATGGTTGGAGGAGGTGCATCACTGGAGATGTGGTCTTGGGAACGATATATATTCATGGGCCCCTCTACTCTTTCTCTGTTACTGGTCTCCATGATATGAGAACAGTGTCCTTCCATAAACCTTGCAATTGCTGCTGTCACTTATGATTCATAATCAGCCCTATGGGCTAAAACCTCTGAAACCATGAGCCCCAATAAACAAATCCTCCTCTAAGTTTTTCTTGTTGGAATTTTAGTCATAGAAATGGGAAAGAAGACTAAAACAACTGCTTAAGAAGCCAAGATAATTCACTTCTTGCACTTTTAAAAATTAATTTTTGCTTTTTTCCTACTATGAAAATAATTGAAAATTTAGTATTATGTATCCCAGAATTGGAATTCAGATGATCTTTTTAAAATGTTGGATTTGACTCTCCTTTTGTTCTACTCACCATTAGTCTGGAAATCTAGGTTCTTTTGAGTGCAAGATTTGTTTTTTGTCTAGTAGTTAATGAAACTAGTAAAGCTATTAGAAATCTCAAGATTTGCTATTGACATTATTGTTGGCTAAAAAAAAAGTAGTGATAAGATCAGTGGTCCTAAATGTTCTCTTACACTTATAAAAATTAAACAAAATAATAGGCATGTTTCTACTACAGGAAAAATTGGGCTTGCTCTCACTGGATACAGTGCTAGACTACACTAAAGCAGGCAGGTAAGATGAAAGGTTTAAAACCTATCCAGTTAATATTCCTTTCTCAGATATAAAATCATAAGCTAAAGCCCATAAAGGAAGAAGAAGAAAATGCTTACATTTCAGTAAATAAGGCAACTTGTTCAAATTCTACAGGAGGTCTTCCCATTCCAAACACAGCAGCACTCTACAACTTTCAATCAGATAATCATTAACTAAATAGAGTATCAGTCTATCAGAGAAAAACACAGGGAACTCACTAAATACAAATCTTAAGATTTCAAAGCTATTTTGCAGAAAATCTACTAAATTAATTATGTACATTTTTGTAAACCATATACTTTTTTTCATAAATTTTACAATATCATAAGTTATTTCACTGGGCATGGTGGTGCATGTCTATAATCTTAGTACTTGGAAGTCTGAGACAGGAGGATTGCAGGTTCCAGACCAGCCTCAGCAATTTAGCAAGACTCTCAGAAACATAAGTGAGACCCTGATTCAAAGCAAAACATAAAAAAAGGCTAGATATGTTGCTCAAATGTAGAATGCCCCAGGATTCAATTCTCAGTACCACAAAAATAAAAACAAGAACTAATCTACAATAAAGAATACAGTAGTAGCTTAAACTTAACAGAGAAGTGAGTATAGGGAGACTAAATACAAATATCACGGAAGTGCAAAGTTACAAGAGGCCAAAGACTTGCAGATGATTATTTAAAGTTTCAGTTTTACCTTGAATTTGGTTCAAATTCCTTCTGTGTTTTAATTTTTAATTGTAAATATCAACTCATATTAATTGTGCAAATTAATGGTTTTCACAAACATTTCTACATATACATATATCATGTTTTAATAATGTCCATCCCCCCTACTACTCTATTACTCTTCCCTCTCTCATCCCTTCTTTGGTTCCATTCCCCTTGCCTAATAGTTCCTCTTCAATTTTGCATCTTTTTTTTGTTTGTTTTAGTTTCCACATATGAGAAAAAACATGCTATACTTGTCCTCAATGTCTCATTTATTTTATGTAACATAATGACCATCAGTTGCATCAATTTTCCTGCATATGACATGATTTCATTCTTTTTTATGGCTCAATAATATTCTAATATATATCACATTATCTTAATAAACCCGTTTGCCTAATTCAATAAATTAACTATTATGAACAGTGTTTCAATAAGGATATGTGTGCAGCCATCCCTTTTATATGCAGACTTCATTTCCTTTGGGTATTCACTCAGGCATAGGATAGCTGGATCATACAGTAGCTCCATTTTCAATTTCTGAGGAATCTCTATACTATTTCCCATAGTGGCTATACTAGTTTACATTCCACCAACAGTATATAAAGGTTCTACTTTATAAATATCATTTCCAGCATATTTTTATATAATTGTCATTCTGGCTGGAGAGAGATGGGATTTCAAGGTAGTTTTGATTTGCATTTCTCTGATAGCTAAAGATATTGAAAATTTATTGGCCATTTGTATTTCCTCTTCTGATACGTGTCTGTTCAGTTCAGCCACACATATCTTACCTCAGGATCTTAGAGACCAAGCTGAGTAGTGTTATATTTCACCAACTTTTTTTCTTCTGATAAAATCCATCATAAGACACTAATATATGTTCATCATAAAATGCTTATGTTGAAAAGTACAAAGAAGAAAACAAAATCACCCCATTCGATCTCAACCCTCAAAATTAACATGAGAGCTAGGCATGGTGGTGCATGTCTGAAATTCCAGTACTTGGAAGGCTGAAACAAGTGGATTGTGGGTTTGAGGCCATCCTCAGAAAGGAGTGAGTCTCATCAACCTAGCAGGACTCTGTTTGAAAATAACAACAGAAATTGGGCTGGGGTGTAACTTGGAAATGAAGTATATAGCCCCTGGGTTCAATCCCCAGCAACACACACACACACACACACACACACACACACACACACACACACACAGACACACATGCACAAAATTGACATGACAAAATGCTTTCTAGTCTTTTATCTGTGCACATATATGTTCATAAATCTGTACTATAGAATTATAGTCTACTATATGGTTTAACATGTTTATGCTCTAGTATCTTAGAATAATTTCTGTTTTTATTCTGATTTTAAATGTCCCTCAAAATTCACATGTTAAGGTATGTAACATTGTTTGGAAGTAGGACATGGCTGGAAATGGACCACTGGGGACATACCCAGGAAAATGTTTTTCCTGGCTGGGCTACTACAGCTTCCTTTCCTCCCTCCCCTGCTGTCATGAGCAGACAACAAGCACTCATCCTTACTCTCTGCTCCCTACCATGACACCCTGAGGACATGTATCCATGAATCTTGCTTGGAAGCCAACTAACATGGACCTAAATCTCCAGAACTGTAAGGCTCCAAATAAAATACTTCTGAGTCTTCTATTCTGCTCTATTGGTAGATGTATCTGTTTTTGTGCCAATACCATGCTGCTTTTATTACTGTGGCTTTGTAGTATAGTTTGACATTAGGTATTGTGATGCATGGTTCTTGTTGCTAAGAACTACTTTGGCTTTTTTCGTTCCAAATGAATTTAAGGACTTATTTTTCTATATCTGTGAGGAGTGACCTTGGTAGTTTAATGGATATCACATTGAATATGTAGATCATGTTTGGAAAAATGGCCATTTTGATGATATTTATGCTGACTATCCAAGATCATGGAAGATCTTTCCATCTTCTAAGGTATTCTTTAATTTATTTTTTCAACTTTTTATAGTTTTCCTTATAGAGGTCTTTTACCCCCTTGGTTAGATTTATTCCCAAGTATTTTATTTTTTGGGGTGTTATTGTGAGTGGAATTGTTTTCTGGATTTCTTTTTCAGTGGATTTATGGTTGGCATACAGGAAATTTTCTGATTTTTTAAGATTGATTTTTGTATCCAGACACTTTGCTGAACTTGTTGACCAGTTCTATAAGTTTTTTGGTTGAGTTTGTTGAATCTTCTAAGAATAGTATCATCGCATCTGCAAAAAGGGATACTTTTAGTTCTTCTTTTCCTATTTGTAAACCTTTGATTTCCTTCTCATGCCTTATTGCTCTGGCTAGAGTCTCAAGTACTATATTGAACAGAAGTGGTGATAATGGACATCCTTGTCTTCTTCCTGTTTTTAATGGGAACTCTTACAGTTTTTCCCCACTTACTATGATGTTGGCTATGGGCCTATTGTATATTGCCTTTATGATGTTAAGGTATATTCCTTTTATTCCGATTCTCTGAAGTGTTTTTAGCATGAATGGGTATTGGATTTTATCAAATGCATTTTCAGCATATATTGAAATGATCATGTGATTTTTGCCTTTGGTTCTGTTTGTGTAGTGAATTACATGGATTGTTTTCCATATGTTGAACAAGACTTGAAAAAAACCCACATACTTACAGTCAACTGATTTTTGACAAAGGAGTTAAAAACTTACACTGGAAACAAATGGTGTTGGCAAAACTGGTTAACCATATGCGGGAAAATGAAAACAAACCCCACTTTCTCACCCTGCACAAGAGTCAATTCAAGAGGGACCAAATACCTGGAAGTCAGGCCAGAGACTTTGCAGCTACTTGAAGAGGGCCTAGGTCCAACACTTCACCACAAAGGCACAGGTCAAAACTTTCTCAACAATACCCCAAAGTCACAAGCATCTCAAAGGAAGATCAATACATGGGATTGCATTAAACTGAAGAGCTTCTGTAAAGCAAAGGATACTATTAAGAACTTCAACAGAAAGCCCACAAAAGGGGATAAAATTTTTGGCAGCTACTCCTCTGACAGAGGACTAATATCTAGAATATACAGGGAAATCAAGAAACTCACAGCTAAGAAAACAAATAACCCAATCAAAATGGGCAAAGGATCTAAATAGACACTTCACAAAAGAAGAAATATGAATGGCCAAGAAATATATGAAAAATTGTTCAACATTATTAGCAATCAGAGAGATGTAAATCAAAACTTCTCTGAGATTTCACCTAACCTCAATTAGACTGACAATCATCAAAAACACAAACAACAACAAATGCTAGTGAGGGTGTGGAGAAGTGGGAACCCTAATACATTGTTGGTGGAATTGCAGATTAGTGGAACCACTTTGGAAAACAGTATGGAGGACCCTCAGACAAATGGGAATGAACCTACCATATGATCCACCAATACAATTTCTGGGTATCTACCCAAAAGAATGGAAACCAAACTATCAGACTGATGCATGTGTATCTATTTTATAGCCACACAATTCACAATTGTCAAACTCTAGAATCAGTCAAGATGTCCATCAACAGATGAATGGATTACAAAACTATGTAATATGTTCACAATGGAATTTTACTCATCTGTAAAGTAGAATAAAATCATGTCATTTTCAGAGAAATGGATGGATGTGGAAAATATTATGCTAAGTGACATTAATCAGTCACAAAAAGTAAAAAATCATATGCTCTCCCTAATATATGGCAGCTAGGGAGAAAGTGGAACATAAGAGGGACTCTAGATGAAGAAGGATAAACCTTAGATGAACAAAGAAATTGACTTAACAGAATGTGATGGTGGGAGGGGGGGACACCCTAATGAGCATGATGTACTTTCATGAACACATCAAAGTCAATCACTAACCTGAACTTGAGAAGAAGGGAGGGGGAAGGAGTGGAGCAGGAATTGGGAAAGGTTTAAATGAGAGATGTGTGCATGTATGCCTCTACCAGCTTTTACCTATCAAAAATGTATGATTACAATTCACCAATAAAAGAAAAAAAAATCTTCGTCTAAGTTTTGCATGTCAGATATTTGGGTCACATCAGAGAGAATTCTGACTAAAAAATTTCTCAGTGCTATATTTTTAAAAATACATAATTATATATGGAGCATAATTAAAACATTAATTTATTATGGCACTAGAGACTTTAGTCAGATAGATATATTCCACTAGCAGTTTGTTGTCATTCAGTACAGCTATGCAATATGTTTTTAAATTCTGGAATAGTGTATCTTTTTTACTCTGATGCTTAATTTTTATAATGTACATTTTATCATACAAGATGATCCTAGTGAACTAATTTAGGCTGTGCTCTAGTTAAAATTTTTAATACAATCCAAAATGATGTAAGTCAGATCCATAATACATATGATTTTTGACATTTTACTTTAAGTTGAACCTCCATTTTGATGCTTTTAAGTGGCCAAGTAGGAACTGCAGAAGATAGACTCTAGGTCCAGACACTCCGTACTATGAGAAGACAAATATCTCTGTTTGAAAAGCAATTCTTATTGTATTACCATTTTACATGTGTTTCATGAGGAGAAAACAGTTGGATAGCATGGGTCTTAAGCATAAGCTCTTAATAAGTCTTCTTCTTTTAATACTTGAATTATGGAAGTACATTAACTAATATGGTTATTATGATTGACTCGCTTTTCAAATATCCATTCCCAACTGTGCTTTTCTTTTTCATTTCCACTATATCTAGAAGACTCTTAGTTTCCTGGAGTCTGCTTGGAGATTTCTGAGTAAGGCTTTTTTCTAATAATAATAACACAAGAATTAACATTTCCCATTCTGTTATTTTTCCTATCTATAATATGGAAATTATGTGAAGTGCCATTAACTATCATAACCATGAGACAATAAGTATGGATATTAAGTATGAAAAATAACTGTCTGGTGACATCCTCTTAGAACTCTGAGCCAAGTAAGAAAAAATGACAAATGTATTTTGAAAAAGGATATATGTATTTTTAAAAAATGAAGGCATGCTGATGTTCCCAAAGACTCTGAGAGAAGTGTAAAAAATGAGTATGCAGTCAGGTACTTTTGGAACATTATTTTAAAACACTGAAACAAATATAAAATATTAACATATCCTAGTAGGTAAATCCAGGCCCTCAATGTGTATGCTTAACATCATAAGTCATTCCAAGTAATTTTATCTTCTCCTGGAGTCATTTCTAAGTGGACTCATACTTTCAACATCTTAACACTAATGGTAATATTCAGGTCTTCTTGTACTAGTAGATTACATAAGGTTTCAGTAACTATGAACCACAGAACAAATCTTACCAGCAGCATTTTAAATAAAGATTTATTGGAACATAGCTATACTCATTCATTTATATATAATCTACAGCACTCCCTTGAATGGTTATAACAGACCGTGTGGATCAAAAGGCCTAAAATATTGCTATTTGTCTTTAAGAAAGAAAATCCGCAGAACCATTGTAATGGTTTGAATTTAGAATGTCCCCCTAGCCCTCATGGAAACAAGGTATCAGTGTCAGAAATGGGGCTTGATTGCTAAGAAGAGGACCCTAGGGGTGTGACCTTGGGGACTATATATTGTGCCACAGCTCCTTAATAGCTGGAACTTGAGCAAGGCTCAGTCTGCTGGAATCCTGCAAGGCAGATGATTCCAAAAGAAGGAATGTGTGGCATATCCCACTTTGCGTTATGTTATATTCTGGAAACTTTTGGTTCTTTGGGTTTTGCTTTCACATTAATTGTAAAGGAAAATTTCTTAGAAACACAAGATGGCCAGACAGATTATGATTCCTCAATATTAGATGAAAAAGCAGTGCCTCAAGACAACCCATAAGAAATTCATTAACCACATACATTAATCAGGAAATGGGCTTTGCAAGCTTAGTTACTAAACAGCCTTATGTTCCCTCTCAGCACACAGGTATAGAAACAAAATAAATAAGCCAGAGAGACTTAGGTCTACTATTTTATCTATGGGTAAAGAAGGCTTTAAGACAGATAGTTTGTCTACTTCCCCTCTTTATAAGACTATGTCAATTATTTTAATTGATTATGATCCAAATGTTGACTTCCAAGTTCTTGTTTCATAAAATTCACCGTCATAAACATCACTGAGACAATTTTTCTGAAGTTGTCACCCTCTTTCTTGTCTACTTATTTATGCTTCTGCTAAAATACATAGTAAACAAAGAATCTTTTTCCATTAAGCATTCTGTATCATTTTTGTCTCAGCCAGATAATTTTTCACTTATTTATCTGGCTTTTGTGATCAGTGTTAAAGGCCTTTGGGCACATGATCATTACCACATTACTTACAGAGATAGAATAATTCCTTTTGCATACTTATTGCTATTCTTCATCTATAATTTCCTTTCCACTGTAGTACATAAACACTAAAGCATATTTTAGGAGGGTCCTTTCTCTGTCACTTAATTATTTTGCTTTTAATTCCCTATAAATTTGTTTTCAATTTTCCTTGTACTTTTCTTTCTTAAACAATGTTTTCATTTTCAAAAATGCTTTGAATAATTTAAAAGTTGTGTCAAAAGTATTTTCTACTTCCATGTGTTATCCAAAACATTTGTGTTAGTTTTACAATTTTTACTACTAATCGATTAAGGCACTACATCTCTATTTTAGTAATGGAGTTTTACATTTAATGTTCTAGATATCAAAATACTAATAAATTCTGATAAAAAACACATCCCAACTAGTTATATGCATATGGAAAGTAGCTTCTTGGCACAGTATTACATTTTCTTAGACCGGCAGTATGTTCATGTGAAAAATATTTATGTAGTTGAGTTCACAGAGAATACACTGTTTTATACACGTTTTTCACTTTAGCAGTATAAAGATAATGTTTTCATGTCTGATGATAAAATCACTATGAAGCAACTTTTTAATCATGGCCTGATGTCTCAATGATAAAAGAGATTCAATTCCTCTAATTTTTCTTAGTTTATAAATTGACAATGAAAAATTGTGTAAATTAAAATATATGAGATATTTTGATATACATATTCACTGTGAATTGATTGCCATATGTCTAAACCTCACATAGTTAATATTGTAGTTTTGTGGTGAAACCAAGTAATATCTGTTCTCTCCACAAATTTAAATTACACAATATTGTATTTTCAACTATAGTCACCAAGCTATACATTAGATTTCAAAAATTATACTTTTTCTATATAACTGAAACTGTGTTATATTCCACTGGTTACTTTCTCACTCTGTTGATTATTTCTTCTAATGCACAGAATTTTTTTTATAGTTTGATGCAGTCTCATTTGTATTTGCTTTTGTTGACTACACTTTGGATATCATAACCAAAAATATAATCACCTAGGCTACTACCAAGAGAATTTCTCCCTATGTTTTCTTCTAGAAATTTCAGTTTGGGGTATTATGTGTAAGTTTATGTTCATTTTGAGTTTTTTATAAATAAATATAAAAATTGAAAATAAATATCCTCTTTCTTTTTCCTTCCTTCCTCCTTCTTTCTTTCTTTTTTCTTTGTTTCATTCTTTCTTTTTTCTTTCTTTCTTTTTTCTTTTCTTTCTTTCTTCTTTCTCTTTCTTTACTTGCTCTTTCTTGCATGTGGATATGCTGTTTTACTATTTTGCACATGGACAGTATTCTTGTGGAAGATCAGTTGACTATAAATTCATGGATTTATTTCTGAGCTTTCATTGTGCATTGTACTCATACTGATTGATGTCTCACCTCTCCTGGATTGGGAGAAGATGCTAACCTCGAATATTTCTGGGCATTGCCTTAGGAAAAATAAATGGGAAACTCTCAGCATAGAACATAGTTTGTGGGATCAATAGAAGACATGCAACCCGTAGGTTTCCCCTTCCTCCAAAGAAAGAAAAAGGGGAACTAAATCAATACATCAAAAAAAAAAAAAGGCTGAAAAAACCTGAGAATCCCTGGCTTGGTTGAATAGTGAGAATCTTTATGTTTAAAAAATAAAAATAATCCGGGCATGGTGGCGCACGCTTGTAATCCCAGCATTCAGGAGGCTGAGACCGGAGGATCCGAGTTCGCGGCCAGCCTCAGCTACCTAGTGAGGCACTCCTCAACTTAGTGAGACTTGGTTTCAAAATAAAGAATAAAGAAAAATAGGGCTGGGGGTGTAGCTTGGAGGTAGAATGCCCCTGAGTTCAATCCCCAGTACCACAAAAAAATAAAAAATAAAAATAATGACAGGAGCCCAAGATAGCATTTGAGTGAAACATCTCTCCTCAGGCACTGCAAGCTCAAATCAAATCTGCCATAAAAGCAGCTTCTTGATGGAAGAAAAAAGCGAAAATAGCAACAAAAATTGAACCACAGCTAAAGAGACCCCAGAAAGCTGACCAGGAAGAGCAAAGAAGCCTGTCTGCACAGCAGCAGCACCATGCTGCAGAGCGGTGGTGGCCATTGAGCCAGCCCTCCAGCAAGGGGTCTATTAACACTGAGATATCTAATGACTTCCTGCATACCCAGCAACCATACATGGTGTAAGGGACTCCAGAACTCCACATCCTAACCAGGCAGAATATCCCTGCACCTTCCACAGTGACCGGAACATGTGGTATGACCAGCATACCACCCCAGGTCAACTCTCCCCCCAGAGCCAGAGCAGTGATCGACTGCACTGCAGAGCTTGAATCAAAAATGCTGCAAAAGCAGCATCTTGGCAGAAGGAAAGAAAAGCAGAGTAGCAAAAAAAGTGAACAGAGCAATAAAAACAGCTGAACAGAACCCAGGGAGAAAAAAGGAGCCATTTTGCCAGCCACCATTTTGCCAGCTGCCAAGAGCAGCATTTATTAGCACCAAGTACTCCAATGACCTCCTGCGCCCCCAGCGAACAGAGGTGGAATAAGCGACTATGGAACTCCACACCCTAATCAGGCGGCATACCCCTAAAGGTCAACAGCGATCAAGAACACCTGGGACAACCAGCTTAAGCCTGCGGAGAGGACACCCCAGATCACGCCTCCCACCTGAGCCAGAGCAGCAGGGGTCTGTAAGTTAAATCCCCCCCTGGGGTGCAGGGCCCCTAGATAAAGGACAGACTCAGTCACCTGTCCTTCTAGCAATTGGATAGGAGCAGAAGTGCAGGAGAGACCCAGTGCACACAGGGCATAGACACCTTTCCAGGCATCCTGGAAAATACCCGGCATTTAGATTGCACTCATGCCACCAGCAAAGGCAGAGAGAGAGAGAGAGAGAGAGAGAGAGAGAGAGAGAGAGAGAGAGAGAGAGGCCCTACAGAGAGCTCAGAGACACAAGCTTGCAGCTAGAGAGGCACCAGCAAAACCCCCTGCTTGCACTGACAGAGAGAGCAAATAAGAATGCCAGAGACACTCTTGAATATCTAATAGAGTGAGCAGATAATTAAAAGTTGAAAATATCCATGCAGATAAAAAAGGACTACAGAGGCCAACTCAGCTCTGTACTTACAAACTAGCAGGGTGTGTGTTTTTGTTTCTTGTTGTGTTTGGTTATTGGGGCTTTTTTTGGTATTGTTTCTTTGTTTTTACTGTTTTCATTGTGTATTGCCTTGATTTATTTATGTTTGTTTGGATTATTGGTTGCTTTGTTATTTTTTGCTCAGTTTGTCAAGTATTGTCTTTATCCCTTTTATAAGCTTCCTTCCCTTTCTCCCATGTATATCCTTCTCCACAACACTTTTTCTTTTCTCTTTTCTTTTTCCTTTGCTCCCTGTCTCATATCAAGACCATCTCATACTACCACACTTAAAACTCTACATTGATTACCATAATCTCCCAACATATCCACTATCTCTAATCTTTACCATACATATATCACCTGAACACACTCAACCTCTTATTCCACCCTCCATACCGTACCCTCTACTTTACCCTATTCTTGCATTCAGCACTGTGACTTCTCACCCAATCTTTACAACTGAACACAACCCATCCCTGTTTATACCAGCAGACACCTCAAAACCCCATGGCAGAGACTGGATAAGAAAGCTTGCAAGAGCAGAAAAGATATAAATTTAAGAATAGGGAAACCATGGGAAGGAAAAATAGCAAAGAAACAATGAGCCACCACCACTCCACAATAACAGAACTCAACAACACTGAATGGCAGAGATTACCAGAAGAACAATTCAGATCTTTAATAGTAGAAATGATACACAACTTCCAGAAAGAATGCAGAGAGAACTGGAAAGAAATAAGGGAACAAATAAACAAAGAATCAAAGAGAAGCCTTGAAGGAAATGAAGGATGTGAAAGATGCAATAATTGAAGGGAAGGCATTAATACAAACTATAAACAGTAGATTAGACCACATGGAAATAGAATATCACTCTTAGAAGATGATCATTCCAAAAAGGAATCCATAGTACATAATTTAGAAAAAAAATTCACCAGTATGAATTGGACATCGATGAGATCTGGACAAATTTTAAAAGAGCTAACCTAAGAATAATAGGCATAGAAGGGGGATTAACGTTGAAACTAATAGTAATAAACTAATTATTTCTTTTCAAAGAAGTAATATCAGAGAATTTTCCAAACATAGAAAGAGATGTTGACACACAGGTTGAGGAAACATAGAGAACTCCGTCAAGACAACAAAAGACCAAAGAAGAGGTTCACCATGCCACATAATAATCAAGTTGACTAATGTAGAGGCTAAGGAAGGAATGCTAAAGGCAACAAAAGTAAAAGGTCACGTGACATTTAGAGGCAAACCCATTAGAATCACTCCAGGCCTCCCAAATCAAGTCATGAAAGCCAGGAGGGTCTGGAGTAACATATTCCAAACTCTGAAAGAAATAACTTGCAGCCAATATTCTCCTACCCAGCAAAACACTCTCTCAAATTGATAGGGAAATAAAAATCTTCCATGACAAACAGAAACAGTGCTGGTTTGGAAGAATTATTTAGAGAAAATACTCAAAGAGATCAACTACAAGGAAGAACTAACAAGTAAACATCAGAACCAGAGAAATAATAATTTACAGGTAGCAAACAACTAAGCAAAGAAGAACAAACACTACTGCAAACAAGTCAAAACTCAAAATGTTAGCAATTAAAAATCGTCTCTCAGTAATCACACTGAATGTAAATGGTCTCAACTTCCCAATAAAAAGGCATGAGGTGGTAAAATGGATTAAAACCCAGAATCCATCTATATGTTGCCTTCAAGAAAGACACCTTACAAGCAAAGGTTCCCATGAACTAAAAGTGAAGGGCTAGAGTAAGGTAATCCATGCCAATGGAACTCGAAGACAAGCAGGAAGAGCAACGATGATATCAGAAAAATTAGACTTCAAGCCTAAGCTTATCAGAAGAGACAAAGCAGGTCATTTTTTTTTACTAGTAAAAGGAACAATACAGCAAGAGTAAATAACAATTATCAACATCTATGCCCCAAACATAGGTGCAACCACTTTCATTAAAAAAACTCTGCATGATAAAAAGACACACATAGATTCTAATACAGTAATATTTGGAGACTTCAATACTCCTCTCACATCACTAGACTGATCTTCTAAACAAAAGGTCAGTAAAGATGCCTCAGACCTAAAGAATACCATAAACCAAATGGACCTATTAAACACATATAAACTTTCTCACCCAACTACAGCTGAATTCACATTTTTCTCAGCTGCACATGGAACCATGTACAAAATAGACCACATTCTGGACCACAAAGTCATCACTGGCAAATTCAAAAAATGTAACTAATTCCCTGCATCTTTTCATACCACAATAGAGTGAAACAAGAAATCAACTCTAAGATGACCCAGAGTAACCATGTAAACACATGGATACTGAACACCACACTGCTGAATGAGAAATGTGTCATAGAAGAAGTAAGGAGAGAAATTAAAAAACTCCTAGGACCGGGCGTGGTGACTCACGCTTGTAATCCCAGCATTTGGGAAGCTGAGATTGGAGGATCTGGGTTTGCGGCCAGCCTCAGCTACATAGTGAAGCACTCCACAACTTGATGAGACCTGGTTTCAAAATAAAGAACTAAAAATAGGGCTGGGGGTATAGCTCGGAGGTAGACCGCCCCTGAGTTCAACCCCTAATACTGCAAAAAAAAAAATTCCTAGGAACCAATGAAAACAGAGACACAGCATATCAAAACTTCTGGGACACTTTGAAGGCAGTATTAAGAGGTAAATTCATAGCACTGAGTGCCCACATAAGAACATAAAATCACCAAATAAATAACCTAATGACACAGCTCAAAGCACTCAAAAAACAAGAACAGTCTAACCCCAAAGCTAGTAGAAGACAGGAAATTATGAAAATCAGAGCAGAAATTAATGAAGTAGAGAATAAAAACATACAAAAAATAAACAAAACCAAAGGATGTTTTCTTGAAAAAATAAACAAGATAGATAAACCATTGGCCAACCTAACAAAAAAAAAAGAGAGAAGCAACCCAAATTACCAAAATAAGAGATGAAAAAGGGGATATTACCACTGACAGTATGGAAATACAGAAGATAGTCAGAAACTATTTTGAAAAACTATACTCTAACAAAATGGAAAATATAGAAGAAATTGACAAATTTCTAGACACATATAACCTTCCAAAATTGAGTCAAGACAATACAGAAAACTTAAACTGACCAATAATGATCAAAGAGATAGAAACAACCATAAAGAGTTTACCATAAAAAAAACCCAGGGCCAGATGGTTTTCCAAGTGAATTTTATAAAACATTTATAGAAGAGATAATCCCAATACTCCTCAAACTATTCCATGAAATAGAAACGGGACCCCCCAAACACATTCTAAGCCAACATCACATTAATACCAAAACCAAATAAAGACAGCACACGAAAAGAAAACTATAGGACTATACCACTGATAAACTTAGATGCAAAACTGCTAAACAAAATACTAGCAATGAGCATTCAAAACCACATCAAGAAAATTATACAACATGACCAAGTCAGGTTCATCCCAGGGATGCAAGGCTGGTTCAACATACGAAGAACAATCCATGTAATACACCACATACACAGAATCAAAGACAAAAATCACGTCATTATTTCAATTAATGCTGAAAAAGCATTTGACACGATCCAACACCCATTCATGCTAAAAACACTGCAGAGAATTGGAATAGAAGGAACATACCTCGACAGCATAGAAGCAATATACAATAAGCTCACAGCCAACACCATATTAAATGGAGAAAAACTGCAAGAGTTCCCACTAAAAACAGGAAAAAGACAAGGATGTCCATTATCATCTCTTCTGTTCAGTATAGTAATTGAGACTCTAGCCAGAACAATAAGGCAAGAGAAAGAAATCAAAGGGGTAAAAATAGGGAAAGAAGAATTAAAACTATCCCTTTTTGCAGATGACATGATACTATACTTAGAAGACCCAACAAAGTCAAACAAAAACCTTATAGAACTGGTCAATGAATTCAGTAAAGTATCTGGATACAAAACCAATCTTAAAAAATCAGAAGCTTTCCTTTATGCCAACCATAAATCCAATGAAAAAGAAGTCCAGAAAACAATTCCACTCACAATAGTGCCCCCCAAAATAAAATACTTGGGAATAAACTTAATCAAGGGGGTAAAAGACCTCTATAAGGAAAGCTATAAAAGGTTGAAAAAAGAAATTGATGAAGACCTTAGAAAATGGAAAAATCTACCATGCTCTTGGATAGGCAGAATAAATATCATCAAAATGTCCATCCTCCCAAAAATGATCTACAGATTCAATGTGATACCCATTAATAGAAAACTCAGTTCTTAAATTCATTTGGAACAACAAAATGCCCAGAATAGCCAAAGTAGTTCTTAGCAACAAGAACCATGCAGGAGGTATCACAATACCTGACTTCAAACTCTTCACACACACAATGATTAATGTTATTTAATCCTTGAGACTGTGTATGTATATATGACTTTATTGCTATATAACTGCTTTATTGCTATATAATTGCTATATATTGTCGTTCCTATAATGTGACTATGAAATCTTATCACTGAAATCATCTTTATTTTTAAAGAGGATGCTAGGGATAGAACCCAGGACCTCCTGCATACTTGGCAAATATTCTACCACTGAGCTATATCCCTAGCCCTCATCTAATTTTTGAGAGTGAAAGGAGCACTACAAATATTAATGCTAGGATGAGTCATAAATAAGACTATACTAGAAAAACCAAGACTCCTCTTAAATCTAGGGACTCAGAAAGCTTTTTTCAATAAAGAAAGTGTAGAAAATTTTTGAAATCAAAATTTAAATTTATTTATTTATTTATTTATTTATTTATTTATTTATTTATTTATTTATTTATTTATTGTGGTATTAGGGATTGAACCCATGGGGCATTTTACCTCTGAACTACATCCCCAGACAGATTATATTTTTATGTTGAAGTAGGATTTCTCTAAGTTACTGAGACTTATATTAAACCCACAATTCTCCTGTCTAAGCCTCTCAAGTACTGGGATTACAAGCATTCATCACCATGCTCAGCCAAAATTCTTCCCTTTAAATGCAAAAACTTTTGTACATATATGGCACACAGTGTGATGTCTTCATATACTTAAACATTGTGAAATGACTAAATAAATAAAATTTCATGTGCATTATACAACATACTTATTATTTTTGTGGTAAAACACTGAATCTATTCTCTTAGTAATTTTTAAATATACAATGCATGTTTTTAAGCCATAGTCCACAGATTGTATAATAGATCTCTTGAGTTTCTTCCATCTATCTAACTGATAATTTACATCCTATGACCAATGTCTATACAATATTTCATCCCACCCCAATACTTGTTAAGCATGAGTATATTATGTGCTTGTAGATATTCATTTGAAATAATATTATCTATGAAGAGGAGGGACAAGAGAAAATAGTAGAAATAGTGTAATGTAGGATCAACTATTTTTTATTTGAACATATTTAAATGTTGATAGCCATCAGTAGAAATTGAGATGCTCAGATGATTTAAGTTAATGGAGTAGTTAATGAAGAACAGTCATAGGGAATGATATTCTGAGCACACTGTAAGAAATAGATATCCTGTTTGGAACAAAAAAAGGAAGACAGATTTGGATGCAAATAAATTTGCAGGTAGAGGCTACATAACTGATGAAATTCTAATAGCAGTATATGATACAAAAAAAAGTTCAACAAATTTATCAATGTGGCTAGGTGTGGTGGTGCAAGTTTGTAATTCCATTCCTTGGGACTCTGAGACAGGAAGATCACAGGTTTGAGGAAATCCTCAGCAATTAGTGAGACTATCATCAACCTAGTGAAACTCTATTTCAAAAAACTAAAAATAAAATAATGCTGGGGGTGTAGTTTGGAGGTAAAATACCCCTGGGCCCAATTCCAAGAACCACATAGAGACAAAATTATCAAAGCATCATGTAAACCTGGTGTGGTGGCGCATGCTTGTAATCCCAGCATTTGGGAGGCTGAGACCGGAGGATCCGGGTTCACAGCCAGCCTCAGCTACCTAGTGAGGCACCCCGCAACTTAGTGAGACACTGTTTCAAAATAAAGAATATAAAATAGGGCTGGGAGTATAGCTCGGAGGTAGAATGCCCCTGGGTTCAATCCCAAGTACCAAAAAAAGAAAAAGAAAAGTAAAGAAACAAAGCATCATGTAATACTATGTTAGAAATGTAATTTAATACTTTGATTTTGTTTCAATCACAGTTTCAGTGAAATATTTGAATCATCAGAGTTACTCTGCAAGTATATATTCATGCTATATTCATGTGTCCATAACTGTAAGTTTTATTTATGTTGTTGTTTTATGGTTTTTCACCTTTAATCTATTGCCTCCCACAAGTCTTCCTAAGATATAGTCCCAAGAATGTTTATACATAAATAGAAGTCAGTGTGCTGTTTTTGTTGTTGTTTTCATTTTACCGTTATCTCTTTTAGGCCCTTGGTCCTCAACTAATTGTAGTTCATAGAATAGTTATGCTTACTTTTTACTACACAAAGTTGTGGGGGGTTGTTTTATTTTGTTTTGTTTTTTTGCTGAGTGTGATGGCACTCACCTATAATCCCAATATTTGTATTTGGGAGGCTGAGACAGAAGGATCACAGGTTCAAGGACAGCCTCAGTGTGACTCTCAACAACTTAGTGAGACCCAGTTTCAAAAAATAAAAATAAAATAGGGCTGAGGGTGTAGCTCAGAAGTAGAATACCTCTAGGTTCAATTCTCAGTACCATCAAAAAAGTGTTTTATTTTGTTCTATATAGCACTTCTATCTGGCAGCAAATATTGTGCTGAGCCTAGGATTTAGATATAGCTGTGCACATTTGGATGGGCTATTAGGAAGGACTTCTGGGGGGCCATTTTTCATGAGGGACTATAGAAATTTCATGGAAAAAATAATTTCAAGGAAAGATGGATTTCAGCCAAACAAGTTGTTTAAGTGACTCTGGGACAGTGGACACCTGAATAATACTAATACTAACACTAATACTACTAATAATAAAGCACTGTACTCAGCTTCATCCTTTCCCACTGGAGTTGGATAATCCTGTCCGGTAAAGCCTCTACCACTTCTTATGGTCCACTCATTCTTCTCCCAGGTAAACTCAACCTTCATTACCCATTTTGAGCAAATACTTGTGCTTTACACTTTCCTTTCTCTTCTCTACTCTGGCTTATCCGTTTCAAGAATATCACAGTCACTATTCTATACCCTGTTCTAGGAACTTTGTTAGAAAGAAGTGAGAGGACATAGCTTTATGCTATTTGTTCCTCTTCTCTTTATTAAATACTTCACCTACAAGAGAGACTGTCCAAAGAAAGTTTCTTAACCAAGTTTTACCCAAAGATCAATCATTTGTTTACTATATTAGTGGTTTTCCCCATAACATTTGTAATACTTAATTGTGCTATAATTTAATTTACATTTTAAAATCAATTAATTACTAATATCTATATATAATTTTATTTTGCAGTAGGCATTAATAACAATGTAACCATAGACCTCATATGCTAGTTAGTTTTAGTATTTGTATACATATTATATATAATATGTGCACGTGTATATAACTGAGAAGATAGCATGAAAAAGGGAGACATTTAAGGTTGGTATACATTTCCCTTTAAATAAACTACATGGATTGGAATCTCCCTATTTCACTTACAAATGGGAGCAAAGGTTTATATTTCCTCACTTATTCTATCATCTACCTTATTTTGTAAATCACTAGAACTGATTTAGTACTTTCATGGTTTTATTTTTATTTTATTGGTTCATTTTAATCCTACAAGTTTATGAGTTACAGGATGTAGAAGCATATATGCACACATCACTCATTCAGCCCTTCCCCAATTTGTACCCCATTCACTCCCCCTTCCCTCCTTCTCAGTTCAGCTTGGTGACTGACTTTTATATGTTTGTGAATGTACATCATGAACATTAGGGTGCTTCTCTCTTCCCTCCTCCCATCTCCCTCAGTTATGTAGCCCTCTTCACTCTCCTAAGGTTTCTCCTTTTTCATCTAGAGTCCCTCCTATGTCCTTAACTTCCTCATATTAGGGAGAACATCCAACTGTTCACTTTTTGTGACTGACTAATCTCATTTAGCATAATGTTCTTTACTTCCATCCATTTCCCTAAAAATAACATAATTTTGTTCTCCTTTATGGCTGAGTAAAATTCCATTGTGTACATATCCCTTAGTTTTGTGATCCATTCATCTGTTGATGGACATCCTACTGGTTCCATAGTATGGAAATTGTGTACTTTGAAGCTATAAACACAGATATGCATGCATTACTCTGGTAGATTGGTTTACATTCTTTTGGGTAGATACCCAGGAGTGGTATTGCTGGGTCATATGGTAGGTTCATTCCCATTCTTCTGAGGACCCTCCACACTGTTCATCCTAGTGGTTGCACTAGTTTTCAATCCCACCAACAATGTATTATAGTTCCCACTTCTCCACTTCCTCACCAGCATTTGTTGCTGTTTGTGTTTTTAATTATTGCCTTTCTAATTGGGGTTAAGTGAAATCTCAGGGTAGTTTTGATTTGCATCTGTTTGATTACTAATGACACTGAGTGTATTTTCATACATTTACTGGCCTTTTGTATTTCTTCTTTTTTGAAGTGTCTATTATTGCTCATTTTTTTGATTGGGTTATTTGGTTTTTGGGTGGTGAGTTTCTTGAGTTCTCTGCATGTTCTAGAAATTAGTCCTTGATGGGAGGGGTAGCTGGCAAAAATCTTCTTCCATTTTTTCAGCTCTCTGTTGAGGTTCTTGATAGTTTCCTTTGCTTCACAGAAGCTTTTCAGTTTAATACATTCCCATGTATGTCTCATTAGCTTATGTGTCTGCTTTTGTGCCAATACCACACTCTCTTTATTACTATGGCTCTGTAGTATAGTTTGAGGTTAAGTTTTCTGATGCTTCCTGCATGGTTCTTTTTGCTGAGAACTACTTTTACTATTCTGGGTTTTTTGTTGTTCCAAATGAATTTAAGGACTGATTTTTCTATAACTGTGAAGAAAGAACTTGGTAATTTAATGGGTATTACATTGAATCTGTAGATCAGTCCTTCCATTATCTAAGATCTTCAATTTATTTTTTTCAATGTTTTATTATTTTCCTTGTAGTCATCTTTTACCACCTTGGTTAGGTTTATTTCTAAGTATTTTATTGTTTTGGAGGATATCGTGAGTGGAAGCATTTTCTGGATTTCTTTTTCAGTGGACTTATGGTTGGAATATGGAAAATCTTCTGGTTTTTTAAGATTGATTGTGTATCCAGACACTTTGCTTAATTTGTTGATCAGTTCTAAAATCCTTTTGGTTGAGTCTATTGGGTCTTCTAAGTAAAATGTCATGTCATCTGCAAATACAGATACTTTCAATTCTTCTTTTCTTATTTGTACTCCTTTGATTTCCTTCTCTTGCCTTATTGCTCTGGCTATAAGTATTATATTGAAAAGAAGTGGTGATAGTGGACATCCTTGTCTTGTTTCTGTTTTTAAGAGAGACTCTTATAGTTTTTCTCCATTCAATATAAGGCTGGATGTGGGTCTATTGTATATTGCCTTTATGATGTTGAGATATGTTTCTTCTACTATGATTCTGTGCAGTGTTTTCAGCATGAATGGGTATTGGATTTTGTTGAATGATTTTTTAGTTTCTATTGAAATAATCATGTGATTTTTTGTCCTTAGTTTTGTTTATATGTTGAATTACATAGCTTGCTTTTCATATGTTGAACTAGCCTTGAATCTTTGAGATGAACACAACTTGGTCATGGTTTCTATGGTTTTGAATGTACACTGCTAGTGTTTTGTTTAAAAGTTTTGTGTCTAAGTTGTTCAATGATATTGGCCTATAGTTTTCTTTTCTAGAGCTGTCTTTATTTGATTTTAATATTAATGTGATATTGGCTTCATAGAAAATATTTGGGAAAGCCTCATTTCTTTCTATTTCATGGAATAGATTGATTCCATGAAAGAGAGTTTGGATTAGCTCTTCTATAAAGCTTTTATAAAATTAACCTGAGAATACATTCAGACCTGAGCTATTCTTTGATGGTAGGCTCTTTATTGCTGCTTCAATCTTTCTGACTGCTATTAGGATTTTTAAATTTTCCATATCTTCTTGATTAAAATTAGGAAGGTTGTATGTGTTTAGAAATTTGTCAATTTCTTTTAGGTTTTCCACTTTGTTGGAGTATAGTTTTTCAAAGTACTTTCTGGATATCAGTGCTGTCTGTGGTAACATCACCTTTTTCATCTCTTATTTTAGTAATTTAGGTTGATTCTCTTTTTCTTTTAGTCAGGTTGGCCAGCAGTTACCTACCTTGGTTGATTTTTTTCTAGGAATCAGCTTCTAGCTTTGGGTTTTTTTTTTGTATTTTTATTTTCTATTTAATTGATTTATGCTCTGATTTTAATGAGTTTCTGTCTTCTAATTGCTTTAGGTTTAGACTGTTTATGCTTTTCAAGGACTTTGCGGTGTGTCATTATGATATTTATTTGGTAATTTTCTGTTCTTCTTATATGAGCAATCAGTGCTATGAATTTTCTCTTAATACTGCCTTCAAAGTGTTCCAGAGTTTTTTTTTTATTATGCAAACTTTCTTTTTTATTTTTTATATAATAATTGGTGCATTGTAAACATACATCTTTTTTAGGTACAAGCTGATAAAGGCATATATGCACACATTTGTTCCAGAGATTTTGATATATTGTGTCTCCATTTTTATTTCTAGGAGTATCTTAATTTAACATTTTGTTTCTTCTATGGTCCATTCCTCATTCAGCAGTGTCATGTTCAGTATCCATGTGTTTATGAGATTTCTCTGGGTCTTCTTATAGTTGATTTCTAGTTTCATTCCATTATGGTCTGAAAAGATGCAGGAGATTATGTCACATTTTTAAAATTTGCAAGTGCGAAAATATGGATTGCTTTGGAGAAGGTTCCATGAGCAGGTGAAAACATTTTTATGTTTTTAAGTAAGCCATTTTAAAGTCTTTCTTAGTGCTAATAAATAAGCATACTTATAAAAGATGGTTAACACCTAATCATTTTACCTAAAATAAAAATGATATTCCATAAAATCGTATCCCAGCAGGTACTTTGAAGTATTGTTTTCCAAGGATAATTTATTGATTCTGAAGCACTTAAAAGAAAAGGATCAGACAAAAGATTTTAAAGACCTTAAGAAAAGCAAAATTGATATTTGAAGTTAAAACCAGAAAATGTTATTATAAAATGGGTCTTCCTGAGCAAATAATAATAATGAAAAGACTATGGATATATAATATTGAAAGACAATTATTTGGCCACAAAAAACTTTCAACAAAATCCTCACTATAAGTCATAGCACAGACTCATCCAGAATGCCCTCAAACATGTGATGTCTATTTCTGGAATTTTATAAAAAAAATGTTGAATCATATTGATAGAAATACTATATTAGGGTATATAAACTATAAGGTTATATATTATAACCTTAAAGTTTCAAGACAGAGACAGAGATATATTGAGCTACTCTCCCTAATATGGAGATAGCATGATATAGTATAACAATTCTTTAATTCCAGTTTAGTTACTGTCATGATATGGATTTAGAATATCCCCATACCTCATATTATAGACAAAGCAGCCATGTTGGTAGCAGGGATTGGTTCCTTAGGAGGAGGTCCTGTGGAAATGGACATAGATACAGATATTTTAAAAATTAACAGACAAAAAATATAGTATGATGAATTTGGAAGCAAAGCCCACAAATGAAAATGAGTGTAGAATCTGAGTAGGAGGTCAAGAGATGTGAATATTTATAACAGGCTGACAAAGGATGGGAAGTACTCATAGACAGTTGAGGGCCTTATTCAGACCAAAGAATAGTGGGCATCGATTAATCATCTCCACTAGTGTGCCTAGGTTCATAAGTGCCAGATGCATTGCATAGCATCAATTCAAGGTAGAAGTTTTACCAGGCGAGTATATAACAGTGCATAGCAATAAAAGGTACCAGTGCGAGGGTCTAGATGATTACCCAAGGGGACCAGTCAAGGTATGGAGATAGATAGGTGAGGGAGATAGAATGATAATTGACTGGAGGAGATAGTAACATCAAGGAGAACAATAATGGTCTTGATGAAACAGAAGTAGAGAGGTATTGAGAGTCAGGCTGGTTGTGTGAGAACTAGGAAGATAATGAGTGATTTCTTTGCATCATTTGCAGCAGATGAATGTATTCCAGAGTATTTCCAAGTGGGAATCTAGATACAGGTGGCTGTGAATGTGCAGTAGTAAAGATCAATGAAGTTTAAGAGATGAAAAGACAAAGAAGTTTGGTGGCTACATGGAAAACCACACAAATTGTGAATTCTTGGATAGTATCAAATTACAGATACTCCTTTTATTCAGGGGTTTAGTGAATATTAGTGAGTATATCAAGAGAAGGCTTGTGACTGACATTAATGGAAAAGATTAGATCATGGTTGCAAGTGGAAAAATAATGAGAAAATTAGGGTAATTCTTCTACAACCTACCTTCTGTTATGCTACATCCAGGTGGAGGGGTGGATATCTAAGTGAAGACTTTGATATTGTAAGGAAATATTAAATGAATTGCCATTTAAATTTATTATTATCATTATTATTATTCTGTGGTTGTGACTATGTAATTTTTTTTTCTCACAGGGATTCACTTCTGTTCTAAGCCACAGAAGTGAGAAACTTTGGAGAACTGTCATTAGTCAAGGCCACTCCCAAGAGGAGTAGTACCAATATCTAGTTCCATCAGGTTTGGGACGTGAAGTCCTTCAATCCAAAGAGCAGTAGTTAAATGATTTCTTTGTGCTGGAGTAGTCTTGCTTGGTACTAGGTTTATCTTGAAGTATATTTTTTTACATTTGTATCCTTTCCTGTCAACCCTAGATTCTTCCGGAAATCTTATTATTGAACTACCATGTCCAATGGAGCAAAGGAAGTATAGAGCCCAATAATTTTGAAAGATACTCTTGGCTTAGAATTATATCAGATAGAACTTAAAAACCTTCCTCTGATGTAAGATTTGAATTATATACTAAATCCCTAAAAACTTACCCTTATCTACCATCTCCCTCTCTAATCTGAGATGTACTTTTGGTTTCTTTTTAATTTTGAAGTATACCAAAAATGAAGAAAAATATGGAGGAGAATATTAATAGTTATTATTCTTCATATTTATTTTGTACCAGGCACTATTTTAAGTGCTTTACATATATGACTTTATATAATTCATACAAAAATGTTATGAGATATGCTTTTATTGTTTTTCCAATTTACAAGTGAAAATGGATTCAGAAAATGTTAGCAATTAATCCAGGATCACACAGCAAGTAAATGGTAGAAGTAGAATATAAAACCCGGAAAATCGTTCTCTTAACCACATATACTATTAGAGTTATAATGCATCATCTTTAACAAAATTTAATCTTTTGTATATTTGCTTCATATATTTACAAGAGGGGCATTTTACCCCTGAACTACACTCCCAGTCTTTTCTATTCTTGTTTTGAAATAGAGTCTCACTAAATTGATGAAAATTTTGCTACATTGCTGAGGCTGGCTTCCAATCCTCATGTTTCAGCCTTAAGTACTGAGATTACATGAGTGTGCCCCCATGGCCAGAAGCAGGCTTATTTTAGATACAGCGAATGGATAAAAATTTCCTTTGTTTCTAGTATTTTAGTATTAAAAACAATGTTCCAGCAGGGCATGATGGCACACCCCTGTAATCTCAGTACTTGAGAAGCTGATACAAGAGGATTGCTGGTTCAAGGACAGCATGCAGTAACTTAGGGAAGCCCTGTTTCAAAATTTTAAAAAAAATGAAATGATCTCCAGGTACAGTTCAGTGGCAGAATGCCCTTGGGTTTACTTCCCAATATCACAAAAAGTAAACCTACTACACATCTATAAATAATGTATAACTTTCCTTGAGAATATATGTATGTTTCTTTCTTTTTTTTTTTTTTTTGTAATTACACATCTTTGTTAGGTACAAGCTAGTATAGGTAAAGACATCCATGCACACATTTCTCATTTAACCCTTCCCCAATTCCTGCCCCACTCCCTCTTCTTCCCTCCTTCTCAAAGTCAGTTTAGTGATTGACTTTGATGTGTTCATAGAAAGTACATCATGTTCATTAGGGTGTCCTCCCTACCCCCTTCACCTTCCATTAAGTCAAAGAGAATATATGTATGTTTCTTTAAGAACACATCTAGAAGTTGAGTTGCTGGCATATATAGTGCATATATTTTCAAGTTTATTAGGCGCAATGGTAGTTTTCCTGTAAAGTAATTGTAACAGATGAACCATATGTTAGCATTTGTTTCTCTACTTATTAACTGATGATTGTTGTTTGTAGAATTTTGTTTGTTTGCCATCCTAACATATATGCAATACCCAAATTTAATTTATATTTCCATGATTGTTAATAAGTTTTAACATATTTTTATATTTATTGACCATTTGGATGTGTTTCTTCCTCCTGTTCTTTGCCCAATGTTGTATTTCTTTTGTAAGACCTTAATGTTTTGTTTTTCATATCCATCTGTTCTTATTTCTCCCATTGTCTAAAGGTCCTTCCTTCCTTCCTTCCTTCCTTCCTTCCTTCTTTCTTTCCTTCCCTGGAGATTGAAACCTGGGCCTTGTGCATGATAAGAATATGCTCTACTACTGAGCTCTGCTACAACCACTGTACTCTGCTTTGTAGTGGTGGAAAAGTAGGCAGAGACAACAAAAATATGAAAGAGAAGTTAATACAAATTATTTTATGTAATGCACATTTTTTTTGTGGTACTGGAGATTGAACCCAGGAGCATTCTACCTCTGAGCTACACCCCCAGTCCTACTTTTTATTATTTATTTTGAAAGAGGGTCTCACTAAGTTGCGGAGAGCCTCACTAAGTAGCTGGGGCTGGCCATGAACCTGGATCCTCCTGTCTCAGCCTCCCAAGTACTGGGATTATAAACATGCGCCACCACACCCAGCACTGTAATACACATTGATTTAACTGTAGAAGAACTGGGCTAACTATGCTATATGACCTAATTCATCTGGAGCAAATTCCTAGTTGGGTGGTTGAGTTTGTTCATTGTCTTTAGCAATATACGTAACACATATATATCCATGTGTTTTAGATTATGATTTCTCTTTAATGAAAAGTATTCATTTCTTTCTTGTTATGTTAATTTCACTATTATTTCTTACTTTCTTATTATTCCCAGGTCAGCAATTGGCTGCACTCAGTCACAAAGGCCTACACCTCAATCAAGAGTAAGATATTTTCTGTGAAATCTTGCTCTAACAAAAGAAGTGATACTTCACACTTCTAGAATATTTCTTTGTATCATACTTAATTTTGTCATTGACTATATTGCACGCTATATTTCTGACAGAATAGGAGATTGGGGGGGAGGAATTAAACACATTCCTCCTAGTATGTTGTTGCGTCCCACGCAACATGGGGTAGACCAAGCAGACTAGCCACCTTTGCCTGCCAGGGGCCAAGCAAGAAGGAGAGTATCAACAGCTGGGCCCACCACCCTGAGGAGTCGAGATAACCCCCCAAAAAACCTCACTGAGCCAGGAGTCTAGTCAGCAACCAGGCACTGCAGGATCTCAGCTTTATTCAAACAAACAATAGTATATATGGGAAGGTCAGATAAGGAGATGAACCTGGAGCAGGAGCCAATGGGAGCAGATCTCGTCACTGGTTGCTGTGGGGGAGGGAGGTAGGCTGTTTCTTGACCCACCCACCAGTTTTCCTAGGGCAGAGGTGTCATATTTGACCAAAAAAGGTCAGAGCCTGTGAGTGCCGAATGCCACATGACATGGGCTGCCCCTAGAGTATGTATTTAATTCCTTGGAAACAGAGTCTGCCTTATTTCTCTGTGCCTCATCATTGATAAAATAGTCTCTGGGACTCTTAGGACATTTCATTATGAGTTGTAGAGGAATTAAAGAAAACATTAAAATTAAATAGAAATATTTGATTTAAAGTTTTTTGTTTGTTTGTTTGTTTTTTGCAGTACCGGAGATTGAACTCAGGAACTCAGGGGCATTCTACTTCCAAGATATACCCCCAGCCCAATTTTTCATTCTTTATTTTGAAACTGGGTCTCACTAAATTATGGAGTGCCTCACTAGGTAACTGAGGCTTGCCGTG
Organism: Graphiurus murinus; assembly: GCA_004027655.1. Classification (NCBI taxonomy): domain Eukaryota; kingdom Metazoa; phylum Chordata; class Mammalia; order Rodentia; family Gliridae; genus Graphiurus; species Graphiurus murinus. The sequence continues at coordinate 7,611 of PVLC010004622.1, read as the reverse complement.
AACCCGAAACCTCCCATCTCAGCCTTCCAAATGCTGGGATTATAAGCATGCACCACCACGCCTGGCTGATTTAAAAGGTTTCTGCTATTCCAATATTATTCATTGTTAACTGTGAATTGGAGAACTTTAAAAGATATTTATAGAATTATTATTTTCTCATTCCTTGATTAATAAAAATTGACCTCAAAAGATGAGTTTTTTTTATAATAAATATTCTGACATGCTCATTTACAGAATGTTAATAAAGACAAAGTTCTTCTTTCAGTATAATAAAATAGATCATAATTAGTAAGTGTACAAATTTTACCTAAACATACTTTGAATCAACTTATTTGAGAACACTTGCACACTGGAAAAACATTACAATCAGCCAAAAATTAAAGTCTCAGAAGAGTTTAAACTAAGTCATTATCACTGAAGATATAATTGACGTATTGCTAGATATGTATTTCAAAGACATGCTTTTCAAATGAATATTTTCCTATACTAGTTAATTTTATTTTATGACATAAAAAACCATTGAATGCTTGTTTGTATGCATTTTTTTATCCAATTTCTTGTTAGCTATAATTGCTCATAATGTGTATCCTTTCTTTGTTTAATTCTAATATTGTCCAGTGGACCATGCCTATTCTTAAGTAATTTTTACATCATGATTCCTCTTTTATATTTTGTTAAAATATTCCATTTTTTCTTTATTATTATCTTGCAAATTAAATGCTGCACCATTATTTATCATCAGTGAGAGTACAGATGGAAAGGTTTGTGTACAGTTTATGATTTTTCCTTATTTTGAAATTTCAGATTATTCTGGCCTCTATCATATTTATATAAAAGGTATTCATGTGATATATATGTATCTCTGACCAATGGGTGAAATGTAGAATATCAATGTGCACACCTACCCTTGAATAGTTCCTATTAATTTGTTTCAGAAGAAAAGGTCTGTTTAATGTTGTGGTCATCTTTGACTCCAGGGGGCGGTAGAGAATAAGAAATGATAATGTCTCAACTAGTTGCAGTATATATTTAATGTAATTATCAAAGCCAAAAGGAAATAATGGATTTTATTAGTCCAACCAGGATTTCACTGTGTTCAGTATGTCCTTATGATATGGCTATTTAAGATGGGATCCAGGGTGTACATTCACATATTCATCTAGAAGCTAACAACGGCTTTTCTGCCATGTTTTACTGTTCTCATCTGTAATCATTAAAGATTTAATGTTGTTCCTCTGAAAAAATTATTTAAACTTCTCTTTAGTTCTCTTTCAGCATACATATATGGACATAAGCAGGTAGGCTCACACATAAACACATCTCATATATTGCCAGAGTATCAAAAATCTATTGCCAGAGTATCAAAAATCATAATATACTTAAGCAGATGATATATTAAACTAGTGATAATAAAAGGTATTTATTGAGTATCTTCATAATGAGTGGCATTGTGTTAGGACATTTATATATTAAATATCATTTAACTTTAAAACAAAATTCTACTTTTACAGATAATGGTATCAAATATCAGTAATTTGCTGGTGATTGCAAGCTACCAAATGGCTGTGAATTTAAAAATTTATAGGCCTTCACAACAGTGGGTGTGGGAATTTAGTTCTAGAGATCTGGCTGCCCATAGGAACTGCCGCTTCATTTGTAGGTAGCCTATTAGGCCCTATGCCAGGCTGTGTAGAATTAGATTTCAAAGGGAGTATCCAACATACTCAATATTATGCTTGTCCAGCAATGTGAAATCCCACTGCCAGGGATTAAAAATTATCACTGCAGGAGATGGGGATGCAAGACAAAAGCATCATAAAAATATGAGGACTCCCATATCAGTCTAGAGGTTAGACCCCCACTCTCCGGCTGTAAGGAGATAAATCATTGCTAAAAAAGTTCCATCAAGTAATTAATAGATCAGATCTAAGTCTAAGAAAGGACTGATGACTATGTTTAAATCCCAAACTCCATATTATGTGGGTATAGCCACCAACCAATCAACAGTCACCCAAGCAAAATAAATGACTGTGGGTAAAATAAGCCTAGACTTACTTTTGAAATTTTACAGGGACAAGGCTCATGCTTACTTTCATCTACTTATCACCCTCAGGACTATCCCAATAGGTCAGTTTGTTCTGAGGTTACACAGTCTAATTTTTCTTCCTCAAAAGGGGTCTATTATGATAGCCCCAAGGGGACTTGGCTGGCTTACACCAGCGTACTTACAAAGTATCTCCCTTCAGACCAGTTACAACCAACACCAAACAGCTCCAGTGTTGGTCCCCCTATTAGTGGATGTGGAGATAGCAGGGCCAGAGGCCATTAAAACCTCTGCTTTAGTAATAGAGGATAAAAAATTAAGGAGCTAAGCACCCAAATAGATTCTAACCTAGGGCATTTAAAAACTTTATCTCCCATTTAAAGGAGCAGGTAGATTCCCTTGCTAAAGTGATCTTACAAAATAAAGGAGGGTTAGATTTGTTCTTCATAAAGCAAGGGAGATTGTACATGACCTTAGGAAAACATACTGTTTTTAGGCTAATAAATCAGGAGTTATTAGGAAAATCTTAGCTTTGGTTAAAAACAACCCTAAAGAAAAGTGCCATCACAAGTCTGACAATTGGTATCAGTTGCTATTTTCTGGGTCTCCCTGGCTGACTATCCTGACTACTGCCACTGCAGTCCCCTTACTATAACTGTGGAGCCCTGCATCGTAAATTGCCTAGTGGCTTATATCAGAAAAAGAGTAGATGCAGTCAAGTTACTAGATATTAGGGGACAATATAACCTCTTGCCTGTATATGATGAGTCCATGATTTGACTCAGTAATAAAAACCAGTGGGGAGTTGAAACAGTATATATCCATTTTTTTGGTAACAGTCTTAGGCAAGTTCTCCCAGGCTGGGCCCCCTTTGACTAAAGGTCAAAGAGGCAAACAGTGGCTAAACCAGGATGTAAAAAGGAATTTTGACTGCTATTATCTGCTTCTGTAAACTGCTTTGCTGATCAGAGTATGAGAAAGCTATCCTGACCACAAGACAGTTTTCTAGATAAGTTGTCTGTCCTAAACAAACACCTGATTTGTAAAACAATGTAATGATTTTATAACCATAAAACCTGACTTTTCCCTAACCCCAACTCTGTGACCAAAGAGTATAAAACTGGCCTACACCAGAATTCCACTCAACAGCCTTTAGGCTGCTCGCCGCCCTGGCCAGACTGGTGGCCAGTAAATAAAGTAACCTCTTTGGCAAAAAAAAAAAAAAAAAAAAAAAAAAAAAAAAAATATATATATATATATATATATATTTTTTTTTTTTTTTTCTAGTTATGGTAACCAGCCTGTGTATAACATACATGGTATATATTTTGTGCAAGAATAGTAAGTACTGGTTGGAAACATATTTGATGATCTCATGACTGTTTTGTTAATATCAGTTATTTTAAGAGTTTCTATTTTTGTTTGAGAACATTTGTTACCATTTCAACATTCAGCTTGCACTTGATAAAATGATATCTCTAGACTAACAGATTTTAAGAGGCAACCTTGCTCAATTTTTAAAGCAATTGTGCCCTCATAGCATAAGCTCTTGTGTTCAAAACATAGGTTTAGTTGCACAGACTAGAATTAGTTGAGTCATCAAATTAGAATGAGATGTAAAAAGCATTTTTGGCTGAAGAACCAAGGAATTAATATTTGGCTATTGCTCTTCTATGATCAGTTCATTACAGAGTCTCCTTTTATCTACTTCACAGAGGAGTTTTAAGAGCATCTGAGAGGATAAGCACTTGGAGTTCATTCTTCTCAGAAGAACAAAAATAAACAAGGCAAGATTGACATTTATTTTTGTCTTTACCTCACCGTAGAGTACAAGAATACTCTGGAAAATGACATTGTGTAAAGAAAGGACTACATTCACATTTAAAAACATAAATTGTGATTAAAAATTTCTCATTCACATGTAGGTTAAGCTATAAGGTAACCAATACCAATAAACACTGTAGAAGAATTATTGGAGCTTAGAATAATAGATTACTAGACCTGACACATACCATAAAGTTAATTTATTCTAACTTCATTCATTTAAAGATATGGAGATCCATCCTAGATAGAATTTAAATTGCTGATGTGTTTGCCATGTGTAGTATAGCCATCCAGGGATAAACATGACACCATTCTATAAGAGTTTTTGCTAAAATGACCTCAACACTCCAGCTCAAATGCTGATTATAATTTGAGTTATCATATTAATGGTCCATATATGTTTATAAGGTGGAATTTTGAATGGGAGTTTAACTTGTAATTTGTAAAGATAACAAATTATTGAGAATAAAAGTGTTCCTGTATTAGTTTATCATTACCATTCAACAAGAATTACTGGTACTATGAGGAATAAATGGCCATTTCTTGTGTCTTTCTCACTTTTTTATCCAGGTTAGCAACTTTTTGAATCCAATATTTTGAGATCTAACTGGTAATCCTGCTGATTTCTTTCTTCTAGCAAGATGTTAACTACTAACTGCAGAGGATTTTTGCTTTCATTGCATCTGGAATTGTTAAAGTTCAGATTTATTAATAATAACTCTTTCTCAATTTATTTTAAAAGAAGGGTTTGTTTTCCTCAAAATTAGATCTACAAAATACCTTCTCTACCTAGGAAGTAATTTTGTCTTTGTGTGCACAGGTCTGCAGATTTCTGCTTCTTAAAATGTTCCCTCAACTGTAGTGAATTGACTTTTCTGAAACAGTGATGGAGGAGCAGTGCAATTGTTGCATTCTTTACATTTTGGTTGAATTGGGATCTGATCTACAAAAGTAGACTCCAGTGGAAAGAGGCATGGCACTATGGTATTTCCTACAAATACAATTCCATGTCATCTGTATCTAGAAGATCTGAAGTCGATTTGAAACCAATTCATATTTTGTTTGCCTAATAAATATTGTGATGTTGGTCATTCCTAACTAGATAATTTTAATATCAGTTGAGTAAATACAAGTATCCAGATAGAAACTCCTACATTTTCTCACCACTTAATGTCCTGGACAGCTAATTTGTATACTCATGCTTTTCATCTTCTGTCCAAATACAATAAAGGAAGCACCATTTTCCCTATCAAAGGTTCATTTCCCCATGTATATCCTGTATCTCATTCTTTATTACATGTTCAAGAACTGTATACCCTTAATTAACTCCTTTCTCTCCTGCATTATCAATTTCTCATTTTCTATTGTTCTTAGCAATAATCAAATATACTCAGATATCTCCCATTTTAAAATGAAACTTTTTTTCATCCCTTACATCTAATTTATATGCTTCCTTCATAATAAAATTTGTATGTTTGTATTTTACTCAATATTAACTATCTCTTTATTTATTTATGCATTTATTTATTTATTTTTGTGGTACTGGGGATTGAACCAGGGGCATTCTACCTCTGAGCTATATCCCCAGCCATATTTTTATTCTTTATTTTGAAATAGGGTCTCACTAAGTTGCAGAGGGCCTCACTTAAGTAGCTGAGGCTGGCCACGAACCCAGATCCTCTGGTCTCAGCCTCCCAAGTAATGGGATTACAAGCATGCACCACCACGCCCGGCTTAACTATCTCTTTAATTAACACTCTTTTAGGCTTGTGTCCCCTCAATCCACTAAAACTGCTCTGGTCAAGGTTACCAACAATCTTCATGATGCCAAGCCAGTGGTTTATACTTGATTTTCTTCTATGAAGTACTCACTTCTTGGCTTCAGACTGCACCCCCACTTCCCTGTTCCTCAGTCTTATTTATGTGCTTTTTTTAACCTTTTTCCAATTACTATATATTAATGTGCTTGGGGCATTATCCTTGTCCATTTTCACCCTCTAAATACACTCTCTTTTCATTCCCATGACTATGTTCTGTCTAAATCTTTACAATCCATGGATTTATATTTTTACCTTAACATTTCATTGTACAGGATTTATCACACAAGTATTCACATATTTAGTGTAATATTATATATATATATATGTATATGTATGTATATATATTTAAAGACTTTTCAAATTTATTAAGATAATGAATGTTTACTAATTTCTTTATCCTGTCAAAACAGAAGCAATTCGCTGCTTATTTTAGTTTTCAAAGCATTAGAGTAAAATCTTATGGTTTGTTAAACCACTATGCATCAGACAGAAAATTCATAGAAACTAAAAATTAAAACTGTGGTTTGAAACTGGCACTGAGACAGAGTTGCAGATGTTTTGCTGGAGGACTAAGGGACTTGCTACAATGAATTATAGCACTTAAGTGTATTATAATATAACTAATAATATTATTATAATTATTATTAATTATAGCACATACAAGTATAGGTATAACCTATAACCAATGAAAAGACTAATCTTTATGTTTAATAAAGCTCTTAGAAATATAAACACAGTTGACTTTACTCTCTTATGGACATCAGTGACCACTCTCTTTTCCTCCATTATTTTATTTAGTCTGTTTTACTGTTTATTGACACTTGTACTAGTGAGTAAAGAGGGAGAAATATTAAAGTGTGCAAATTGATTTTCTCATGGGAAAAGATAGTTAATATCTCACTGTTAATTAAGTCATAGAAAAATAGTATATTGATTAATACAGTCAAATATAAAATGTCAGAACTGAAAAACTTATAGGGAATCTGTTCAAATCTTTTTATTTTATGGATAGAAAAACTGAGAAAGCCAAAGAGTGAATTTTTCTGACTTAAATGATCACTTGGGTAGTTCTAGCTCTAATACTCATTACCTGCCTGATTAGACTGCAATCAAAATCTGTTGTGTTTTTTATTTTCAAATTGCATTAATAATATTTAAGTGAAATTAGTACTTAAGGCTTAATTAGCAATAAAAATATTAGTTTAATTGTCAGTGATTTTGTTTAAGTTTAATATTCTCCTTCTCATTTTTCTGAATATTTTTCCCAAATTTTCCTGAGTGATCAAGCCTTGACCAAAAAAAAAAAAAATAGTTAAATATCACCGTGGGCAGAACCAGATATTGTGGCTCCAATATTCATACAATTGGTATGTAAAAATGCAAATTTAAAGATAAAGTAGTTTTAAGATTTCATAAAATTGAGGGACCATGAAGGATGTTTCATTAACCTATCTATAAATCTAGCTTTGAATTCCAGAACAAATAAATTAGCTAAGTAAGGTTAAAAGGGAAAAGAAGGAACAAAAGGAAAGAAATATTTCTAAATACCTAGTATGTACTAGCATCATACTAAGCCCTTAACACATACTAATTTATTTATATTTACAAAATAATGAGACTGATAATGTATATAATCTATATTTCAAAAATTGGGAAAGATACACATGCATCGTTCTGATAATTTGGTTTCCATTCTGGTGGGTATATACCCAGTAGTGATATTCCTGGGTCATATGGTAGGTTCACTCCCATTCGTCTGAGGATCCTCCATACTGTTTTCCACAGTGGTTGCACAAGTTTGCAATCCCACCAACAATGTATTAGGGTTCCCACTTCTCCACACCCTCGCCAGCAGGTGTTGTTGTTCATGTTTTTTATGATTGCCATTCTGACTGGAGTTAGGTGAAATCTCAGGGTAGTTTT